>PVHY01003110.1:0-44004 GCA_004024945.1 Uropsilus gracilis | reverse complement strand
AATAATTACAAAAGAAACATGTAAGACTCGAATACTTTAACATTGTCCAAAACCTTTCTCAGTATTGTCTAAAGTCCTTTCCCAGATTGCCCCAAAATCCTCAGTCTCTCAGTCCTGATCATCTCACCAATGTCTAGACTGTTCCTCGTCTTCCACGCTGTGTTCTCCTTGTCACCTTCAGGTAGCAGGAACTCCATGGTGCCAAACCAGCGAAGTTCACTTTCTTCTCAGGCCTAACTTTTGCACGGCCTCTCGCAGACACAAGTTAAACTCAGCATAACAAACTCCAACACAGAGTTCAAATCTGCAAACTCCTTAACCGCATTCAGCACACATGCTGCCAGTCTGGGTCAGCCAAGGGTTGCAGGCCCTTGGTGGCCACATGGCCAAGCTCACATGGCTCACATCTTTACAAGATGGCCGATTCCCATCTCTCCTTCACTAAACCTCTCTCTATCCAGTCTCCATATTTAAATCTCCAACCTAAATCCAATCCAATCCAATCAAATCCTAAAATCCTAAATCAAATCCCTCTCTTTGTTTGCACACCCTTTATATATCCTAATTTCTCATCTTTCAAAAAACCTGTTTCACCTTAACCATTTCACTTCTTTCTTCCCCCTGCATCCCCCTAAAGAAAAATTCCAGCTAAGGTCATTCTCCCATTGTAACATACCTGTCCTTAAAATCTACAATCTTAAACAGGAGAAAATGAGGGGGGAGGGCACACCCTATCAATTCCACACACATTTAGGAGTTTTGCCAGAACCTTAAAGTTTTTTTTCTTTTTCTTTGGCTAACAAAAGTTCCCTATAAATTCATGTATTCCAAAAGCTGTTGCTACTCCCCAAGTGCCTTAAAACTATTGGAAACCTTGGAGACCACCTTAGCCTGAGGCATCCCACTGCCTCTTCTCCGTTCCAGCTGCTCTGGGCACACTCACCATGTACAAACCAATGAATGTTTAATTCCTACTCATTCATTTCATGTCTTGTCTGTTTTAACGGGTCCAAAAAAAGAGGATACTTTGTGCTACAAGCAGGGCAACTAGGCACTTACAAATGCTCAAGGCCACCTTAGGGAAACAGTCTTCAATGTTACTTTCTCTTTATGACTGTTCTCTCTCCTAGGAAAGTCTTAGGACAGTTGGAGAAAATTTCTTGTTGTTCTCAAGACTGTGTGCATAAGCACTAGGTGTGTTTTTACTTCTTCTTTGCCCCAGGTAGAAAGACTTTGGGCTTTCAGAGCACTGTCAGTAATTCTACTGCAAGTAACAGATAACCCCCGAGGGAGTGGTTTCCAGGAATAAAGGATTTAGTTGCTACTTGTAATAAGCAGGTCAGGTGTAGGCCACATGGGCCAGGACACTAGTTCTGTAATCCCCATCTCTGAACTCTGTGGGGGTCATTTCATCATCTTGTTCTCAAGATGGCACTCTGGGGGAGGGAGAGTGAAAAGAAGAAAAACAGAGTAAAAGGTGAAAGGATGCCCTTTGCTCAAACTTTCCCAGCACTCTTGCCCACACCTGCCACTTTTACCTCACTGAGCACAACCCAGTTACATGTCCCTGCCCATTGTCAAGGGAGTAGAGATGATAAGTCTTTTCCAGCCAGGCATAATACCACCCCAGAGAAAATTAGAGTTTTGTCACCATAGGAGAGACTGGATATAGCTTGGGTAATTAGCAGGATATACCAAAAGAAGTATTTGAAATGGAGAAAATGTCATCAAAGGACATTTATAAAAGAAAATTTCTAGGCCTAGGTTTAAGAACCACCTTCATTTTACATTGAAGGCCATCTACAAAAGCATACATAGATGTTAAAGTAAGAAGTTGTCCTCAGTCACAACCCTAAAGCCCAGAGTGAAAAAAGACAGGTGTAAAGTATGTCTGCATCACCAAGTGAAACTATGGGCATTCTGAGTAAGAACTGCAACCATAATAGCCATCAACCTCTCCTCCCCTGAGAAGCAGAGCACACTCCTCTAGTGACTTAAAAGAATAGAAGTGCTTTCCTTATTTCAATTTTGGTGAAGGGGCTGATAAAAGAAACACCTGAGAGCTTGACATGTTCCCTGGAGGTCAAACAGCACAAAGACCGCTCTCTGATTCTCCCCTGAGAAGAACTCCAAACAGGAAGTCCATGGCCCTCAAGCAGCTGCCCTCACAGAGAGAAGTATAACTCCCAAGAATTGGGCAAAAGGGTATGTTTTTCAGGACCTGGATGTAGAAATTCATAGATGAAAAACATCGTGGGATTTCAGAAAATGGCTTTCAACTAAGAAGGTAAGGGATTCAACACCTTCTCAAAAGTGTGCCATATTGGAAGACTATGGTCACTGGGTAACAAGGAACTCTTCCTGATGAAGGGACCAGGGGTCATCAGCCTGTAGTATGCCCAGATCCTAATCTGGGAGGGGGCATAATCAGTTCCTACCAAATGTAATTGGTTAATCACATTAGGATACAGAAGATGAAGAAATAGGAACAGCAAGTGGTTACTAAGTTGCTTTCTCAAGACAGGAACTCCAGGAGCTGAACACCTTAATTTGCTTGTGGGTTAGCCAGTTCAAAGAGCCTTTGGAATGGAAGGAAACATGAGGGGTATAACAACCTGACTCTCTGCATTTTCTGCAGGGGAATCAAATGCTAAACAAATATATGGGAGATGTATTTGTCTAATGTAGATCGAATAACAAAGCTTCCATTGATCCTAGTGTGTCTTAGCTGAAACTTGTCAGTGCACCAGGATTGTAGGAATTATGAATTATCAGGTGTTCTATTTCTCCAAAACATTATTTTGTGTACAGGAGGTTGTGAAACAGGGATTTTCCAGGTGTGAAATCATCACTTATGTATGTATGCATCAAGACAAAAAAAAATGGATAGTAAAAGATCTTTATAAATGCAAATCCTGTCACTATTACATTTTTGACCCTTCTTAGAATGTGAAGAGGAAAATCAGAGGAGGAAGAAAAAAAAAAGGCAGATATAGAACATAAACCATATGGATTAAAAATATGCTGAAGAGAGAACATTATTGAAAATTTTGAAGTAATACTCTAATTAACTTTCTTCACACAATTGATAAAAATTTGATTAGGACAGTACCCTAGTAGGCATCACTCACAATCCGTTGGAAATCGTGCTAATTCACTAATCATCACCTTTTGAGCATGGCTTTTCATGGCATTCTCGTTTGCATACTTTATTCCAAGTTCATATTTCTTCTTGTCCACAGAGTCCCATAAAAGAACTTGTCTTTGTCTGCTTAAGCCGTTATAACAGAATACCATGGCCTGGAAGCTTATAAACAACAAACATTCATTTTTCGCAGTTCTGTGAAAATGAGAAATCTAACATCCAGGTGTCAGCAGATTTGGTGTTTGCTGAGAGTCCACTTGCTAGTTCATAGATGGGTCTTTTGTTATGTCTTCAAATGGCTAAAGGGGCAAAGAATTATCTGGAGTATGGTTAAAGGGGCACTTAGCTCATTTGCAAGGTTCCACCCTCATGACCTAATCACCCTCCAAAGTCCTCACTTCCAAATACCTTCACAAATGAGTCAAGATTTCAATGTAACAATTTTGAAGGTGACAAACATTCAATCTGAAAAACTCACTTTACTGAGCTACAGCTATCCTAGGTCTCCTCCATTTCCCTACCTCTACCATCTAATAATACTACCAAAGAAATAAACTAGGTCTCATTCATTTCTGTGAACCCGATATAACCTGAGTTCTTAGTCATTATTGCCACCACTGTATCACTTGTGAGGATTTATGAATTTCATCTGTTCCTATTTGGGTATCTAAATAGTCTTAGCCCATTTAGACTCAGACATCTCTGATTTTCCAGGTTCAGGCAAAAGATCATGCATTTCAACAAAAGTTACCACATTCTAAATGCTTACTAATTGTCAAATCTTGTTGGACATGCGTAATCTCCTGGATGTAAAGATTAATGGACCCAGTCTAACTGCAACATGTGTGAACATAAAATGTTAATTGTTGACATTTTTAAATCAACATAATAGACTAGGTTGTCTGTTTTCCTACAAAACTTGTTCTGCCAAATCACTGCAGTATCCTAGAGATATTCTTTAATATCCTAAAGATAATCATTCAAGTTCCTGTCTTCATAGAACTTTGGAAGCTTGATGCCTTTCTCAAGTCCTCTGAGAATTCCTAGCGAATTTATTTAACTCCACTGCTGTTTGTCATTACTAAGACTAAGCAGTGTTGCAGAGCTTTTTTAGGATGCTTCTCCAGACCACCACCGATATCTCATGACTTCTATTCTCCATGCTTGAGCAGTGCTTCCCTTTATTCCACAAATAGCTGACATTGAGCATAATAGTTAATAAACTGGATTCTGTAATTAGATGGAATAATGCAGAAGATACAGATCCACCTCATCTCTCTGAAATATATGGGCATACCAAAGTATGAGAGGAAGAGAAAGAAATATTTGTATTTCAAATCTCTTAATTTTGCTCCCATACCTGAGGCTGAGGGTAATCAGACCTGATTCTGGTGGATCCCATAACCACACAAGCCCTCCATATCCTCCATCTTGATTTATGTTCATCCCAGAGTCCTGAAAAAGGAACTTGGAACCTATTGAGATGGGATGGACATATGATCAACAGTGGGAACAATGCAAGTCATAAGTCAACCCACACAAATGAGTTGTACATTAATTCCTTAGATGGTGTCTATATGGGAAGCATTTGTAGTGTTCTCTTTAGGGGATTATTACTGGCTTATTTGGAAACTAAATTATCTGCAATAGAGCAAGCTCCCACGCTTCCATGATGATTTTAATTTCTAAAAACCAGGCCAAAAGTATTTAGAACTAAGTCTGACAATTAAGGTGAGTAATGTGTTTGTGGGTCAAAAACCAGATGTGACAACATTGCAATGATCCTGTTGTTTTCTGTAACTGGGGGAAAAGCTATTAAGGATATTCCCAAGGAAGAGTTCACAGAGATGTTTGAGCAATTGCAGTATAAGTCTTTTGATCCCAACACACACATCATGACTGAAAACACAACCTCTGTTTGATCTCACCATCCGTCATTCATTCATCAATTTGGAAATGTCTTTTGACCATTTTTCATTCCACATTCCTCAACTATAATGTGAGTAATATTAGTTGGAGGAGATGCCCTGAGAGTTATCTTGCCAGGCAGTTGGACCATGCTCGAAGCTCAGGAAATACTGCCTCTGCTTTCGCTGTTTCAGCAGGCCAAGTCTCAGACACAAAAATCCCTCTTTCACTTGTCTCTGATCTCAAGGTGTATTTTAGAACCATTGGAAAAATGACCAAATCCCTGTTAATCAATCTTAGTCATTAAATTATTGCCTCCCATTTTCAGGGTATACAGAAGCAAAGGAGCTAAAAGTGTAAGCTTTTAAGAGGTAAATATATTGCATAGATTAGATATAATATTATATAATCCAAATATTCATAAATAATGACTATCAATTGGGAAAGTCTTCTCTGTCCAATATTCAGTAAGATAGGGTTATGTTTACTACCTTCTGCTTTGATCTGTGGGAGATCCAGACTGAGCTGTTATAATAACAGAATCCAGAGCAAATATACAAATATTTACTGAACTGAAATTTTGCTGTAGTGTGTATTTTTTTTACATACACACTACACAAAGAAAAAGAAAGTGAAGATTGGGAGAGGGAAGGTGCTTTATTATTTCCAGCCTGGAAATCTAGTCTGAGACAATGAAAATAATAAGGAAGAGATACACAGATGTACAGTATCCCATGGTAATGGCCTTTATGGATGAAAGTTTGTCACCAACTGGAGATATGCATGGTTAAAACTAATTTAAATAACAATAACAATATTTATGGAGCTACTGAACACAGTACTTATTGTGATAGCCACATTATTACATTGGCTTTGGTTTAATATGAAAGTCAATATCCACTAGTCAAATATTCCAGAGTGAATTTTCATGATATAAACATAGATTACATTGATGTGTCCATTTGCAAGTGAAAGGCATTTCCCTCTAAATGTACAAGCAGTTTGGGTTCTTGGCACAGGCTCTGGAGTCCAGAACAGACCAGACCAAGCTATCAAAGACTATTCTTAGATGCTGGAGGGAGGGAGGTTATGAGAGCAAGGAGACAGCCCACTGTTCCAAAGCAAATCATTTATTGTTGGGTTGCTGGTGATTTTACAAAAGAGATGAGTCCTGCAGCAAGGGCAGCCATGTTTCACCAGCAGGCAGAGTTATGGGGTCAACCTGAATTCCATAAAGCTTCTGAGGTTTGTGAAAGGCACTATATGGGTCTCAATAAACAACAATGATCAGGTTAACCTCTTGTTTCCAAGTTGCTCCTGACTTGCCATTTGTGTCCAGAACCCAATTTTCAAGTTGGGTAAAAGCTGCTCCCACTGATCCTGACTTTACAAAGCAAATGCATTGTGACAAAATGACAGGAGATAATCTCAAACTCTAAGTCTGTTTGATGAGTATGGATATTGGACTTCGGCATGAAGATGCTTTACATTATTGCCATCCCTTTAAGTCAATAGAGGAAGCACAACTCAGTAAAGCTTTTATTTTGTTTAAGTCCCTCTGATGGGCTCCTGCTCTCAGTGGTTATATAACAAACTAGTGGCATAATATATGGGGGCAGTGGGGCGGGAGTTGAATATACCTGTATTTGCAGCCTAATGAGAGCTTGGAGATAACATGGGGGCTGGTTTGGATAATAATTAATAACCTGAGTTCCAGACACAACTGGCGCAGCATGCAAATTCTATGACCCTGCAGTGGCACCTCTTGAAGAAGAAGGTGCTTTATTATTGCCTCTGTCAGGCATTCCCTTCTCAGCTGCTATTCCTCCCAGCCTTGGTGGTTTGCATATTGCAGCTAAACATTAGGCGGTAATGAATGACAACCCAGGCACTCTGCTCACTGCAGCGAGAAGCTGCCATAATTGGCTCCCCCATCACCATCACCCCCTCCCCCTTTGCAGAGAAGAGGAGGTGAGGCATTGATGGCAAGCACTATGACAAAATGCAAAGGGCATCCATCGGGACCCACCACAGTACTCTGAGGGCATGAGTGGTTTGCCAACCCATATTTACACCCTTCCCAAAGATACAGAGACTTCAGCTCAGGAGATGAAATATGCAGCTTCTCCCTTTACACTCTGGGAGGAAGTGCCTGACTCTGCAGTGATAAAATTCTTTATATTTGTGCCTGTTTTCTAGACCTCCAGCCCTACCATGTCAGAGTTCAGATCGCAAACATTGCAGGACTGAGAAGATGCACAAGAGAGCTTAAAGGGAAGGATGTGAACATGGCTTAATTTGGGTTTTGCTTTCTCTGTTGCAATTGTTGTTTTCAGTGTCAGACTGGATGCCCAGACCTTTATTGTCATCAGCCTCTGGCACTAAATATATGATCCTAATCAAGCCAGATAACAAGAAAAGACCAACTTTCTGTATTCTAGATTCTTTAATAAGGCTAGTGATTGAATTGAGTTGCAAATTAAATGCTATTTTTCCTAATAAGTGCACAGGTCCACTGACTAGCTTAACTGGGGGGCCAAGAATAAGTTTGATAATGGATAGTAAATATTACCTTAGTGAATTTTTTAATGGTAAATATAAAGTAAAACACTGGAAGCCAGGTACTTGGTGTTTATAGATATAGCACAAAGTAATATGCTGCAAAAAATCCCAGTTTTTTCTCTACAGGTCTTAGACATTTGGCTGAGACCATTATTTAGTATTCATTTGTTCTATATGACTTCTTTAATGTATAATGGTTCTTTAACTTTGTTGTTCACAAATATAATGATTTGAGGACAAATTAACTAATGAGAGATAAGAGATAAGCACAGTTTATAGAATGGTCAGCAGTTCAGCCCAATTAACGAGAGTAAAGACTCTTGAGAGAAAGCCTGGATTCCTAAAGGATGGAATAAAGATTTCTGTGATAAGATTAGTAGGATAATTTTAATTTAGAAAAAGCAGTCACAAAAGATTATTCTGTGTGAGTATGGGGAAGATTGTATCATAGGGTTGGGAAAAAGAACGAAGGTTGAGAACACTTAGGGTTTGTGTAGTGATTGGTAGAGATCTATTCAAATTGCATACTCTTTTATTTTTGAGAGAAGCCAGATTGTTTTAAGGTTGGAAAAGTACTCAAATAAAATATCATCTGTCCTTGTCTTCTTTGGCTATAGATGTTGATGTGTGACTAGGTCTGTCCAAAGAGACATAAACAGAAAATTTGGAGATTGAGTACTTCCAAAATGTTTCTTCAAAGTGAGCACTTGGCAACATTTCTTTCCCTTTTTCCCACTTTAGAAAATAGATATGATAACTTGAGTTCACCAGTCCTATTATGAATATGGGTACACAGTGAGGTTAGGGGCCAGGGCTGTAATAGCAGAGTAATGCAATACAGTAAGTCAGGGTCTCTCAGGATTTTGTGGGGTCAGCAAACCAGCACTAGATCAATACTTTCTAGAGTTCTCATACATGAGAGAATAAAATTCTAATTTATTTAAGTCTTTTTTCGGTCTCCTTTCATCTTCAATACCAGCAATGGAATCAAATCTCATTCACTCTTCAAATCTTTTGCACCAAGAAAAGCTTAGTCCCAAACCAGGCCAGGTTCACCCTGGATAATCTTCCTTTAAAACCAGTTGATTGGAGAGTTTAATCAAAATCCAATCACAGACTATTGTTTAAAACTGGAAGGCATATATACACTACCAGACAGAACATGGAAATCCTAGATTCCTGCCTCTCACAGAGATCAGAAGGACCCCGTAACATCTATGTTCGCAATCTTCAAAGATTAATGGAATATTTTGCATTCATTAAAAAGGGGTGTATGCCATGGTAAAAGAACAAGAAAATTCTCAGGAATTTAGATATGAGAGAAAAAATTCCTTTACTTATTGGAAGATTAAAAAATAAGTAAAGGGAAAATAAAGTGCAAAGCAAAGTGAAAAGCATGTGGAAAGCTATGTGGAAGAATTAAAATCTACAGATAATGTCAGTAAGTAATAACCCAAGAAAATAGAATGCAAAGAAATAACAGAAAAAATGGAGCAGTTGCCTTCTGGTACTATTCTATTTGGTTAAAATGAAAATTAGAGTTTCATTTTAAGATGTAGATGTAATATATTCTGGCATAGACCAATGCTAAGAATATGGTGTTAAGTGAAAAAGAACAAAAGAAAAAAATCCATAGTATGATTTTTTTTGTGTCAAAATAAAAGATTAATTTTCATGTGTTAGTTCTTTGGAAGAACATAGAAGATGAGAACTGCTGACTTAGAGAGTAAAATGCCTGAAATGGGTAGTTTCTGATGATGGCAAACTCCAGGTTGCAACAGTGGAAGAGGCTGGCTGAAGGAGAGGAACAGGTTGATAGAGCTGATGTCAAGGACAAGAGGGTTTGTGCTTAACCCTCACTGGTCCACAGTGGACATCCTGAATTCTTGCATCACAATATTTTCACCATCATTGGAGAATACTTGCTCTTGAAAATTGCTCAGAATTCAGTACCTGAGTAGTTTTCTTCCTCCACTGATGTTTTGTGGATATAGCAGTTTGAGTTATTACTGAACAAAATGCAAGTAATTTCCCTCTGTCTCTAGTTTGGGCCACCAATTGACTGACCTGGAAATGACTTATTTGTCTAGCCCAGTGACTTTTCTCTTTCATCTCTTGGAACTCTGTGATCTGCTAGTGGGAAGAGATTTAGCTTTCCTAAAGTTTAGTGAGGAAAGCAACTTTCAGAATGGAATCCAAATTAAAAAAATTTCCCCCACTTAAAAAAAGTTATATTTCCACTAGATTCATTCTAAATGATATCAGATACCATCCTATAGTGAAAAACCCTTTAAAGTTTCCTTTTTAACCATATTCTGCACCCATTATATGTTAGCACTTTCTACTTCATGATAGTACATTCTTCAGACAACCTTGTAAACCTTAAATATTTTGTTTCTCAGGGGAACCATTGAATATGTATATTATTATGGTGTCTACTGAACATCTTGTCCATTTTCTTATGAAATTTTGGAATAAAGAAAATAATATAAACTTCTCCTTAGATTGGGATTCACCTTATTTGGTATTAGTGTAGCTTTTGACTAAGTAGTAATAGACAATTTTAAATATATGTGTTCAGAAAGTTTTGAGTCATGAAGCTAGGTGATATACATCATATAATGTATAATATTGTTTGTCCCAAGGGATTCCACTTAAATAGGAAAGTCTGCTTTCAGTACTAAACTCTCCCTTCACCCACTGTGTGAAATTCTCCTTGCACTAATGTTTACCAAAGCTCATAAGAACAAAAAAATTGATGTAACTTCTTCCTTGACTCAGATCCCTTTGATTTCAAATGGAAAATAGATTTTCACATATCTTATTGTTGGAATCTGGGATAGAAACTAGCATTAATTATATAAGGTATAATATATAATTCTTTCTTTCATAATATATAATTATTTCTTTGTATTGCTTTGCCTATTTATAAGATTTGAAGTCTAATTTTTGCACCAGGGAAATTGTATATTGATCCCAGTAATCTAGAGGAGGTAACTAAGTAAGTTGGCTGCATGAGGGTAGATTAATTCAGTTCTCTTTTCTCAACTCTACTAAAATTGCTTCAATACTAGTAGCAAAAGCTACCTTAGAGCTAGTGGAAAACTTTGGTTCCCCAGTCCGTATGGCCATCAATGATTACCAAAATTACTCTAAAAATTACTTGACCCAAGTGTTAAGTGTTTGCTTTCTGTGCAAATGCAGGTTCAATTCAAGTTTCTTGGCATCCTCCCACCCCCTCTCATGTTGTCTCAATTATTTCATCTACATGGGAATTCTTGCTCTACTCTTGAATCACCAACACCTAAGACACTGACAGAAGGATCTGAGAGGACATCTGTCATAATATTGACTAATAGACTTAATTTCATTCTCTAGTCTTTTGGGAAGGTGTTAATGTTTTCCAAAGCTCAAGAGGAGAACTCTTTTGTAAAGAATTCATATATGACAAAGATCAGAAGTTTGCCAGAGCATGGCTAGATTCTCTGCTGTTCAAATTCTTGCCCATGTCTACTCCCATTATAAAACCAGCAGCAGAGAACTTCCCTCATGGAAAAATCTTGATATTTTAAATCACTTTGACATCTTCATCTTCCACTAATAAAATTGTATGCCTTTAAGGGCTCATGTGATTAGGCCAGGATCACCTGGATAAGCTTTGTAGTCTATTGTCAACTGATTTGAGGTTGGAATTTCATCTGAAAAATCCCTTATGACACTACCTAGAGAAATACTTGAGATCAATAATTAATCAGTCAACATTCACTCTGTTTCAATTATGAGAAAATTCCAAAATTCCACTTCAATTATTCTACCAATAAAAAAGTAATTTCTCTGGGACACTTCCTCCTATCCTAAACAATTAGAAAACTAGACAATATATTTAAGAAAACTTTTTTTCAGTCAATAGAAAAAAAAGATACTACAACTCTATGATTGTAGAGAGAAGGGAAACAAATTATGTGAGCCTAGTGGTTGCCATGGATATTTCTTCCAGGCAGAAATTTCTGGACTGGATAATAAAGGGGAACCCATGCAAAGCCAGGAGGACTCATAGACTTGAGGAAACAGAGGGAAGAGTTTGGAGATGCCACTGTGGTTAGGCTTTGAGGGGCAGAGTAGCAGAGAGATGGAATCTATGTGGAGAAAATGTATCAGAAATCTGCATGTGTCTCCAGAGTCTTGTGCTGGTGACCAATCTGTGAGTATAAAGACACACTGCAGGTCATAACTGGGAAAGAACAATCACTGAGCACCAATAAGCCAAATAAATGCCAAAATGTCACACAAGGAAATCTTTAAGATTCTAACAATCAGAAAGGAACGGAGAGACTATATCTAATACAGAGATTCTCATCAGAGTACTGAGAAGGCCACACCCTAGTAATGTAAAGAATAAAGAATAAAGGCCAAAAATTTAAAAACAACTCTCAAAACATTACATGTTCTGTCAAAAAGACAAAAGATCACAACTAAAGCTTGGGAGAAAGGAAAGAATTTGGCAAAGTGTAATCAGATCATTGAATATTGCAGTTTATAATGGGAGTCATAGGATACCACTTAAAACTTACAGACCATAATCCGGACACGGTGGCTCGTGCCTGCAAGCTTCAGCCTATGAAGCGGCCGGGGCCAGCGATGGCGATTCGAGTCCCACCTGGGGCCCATAGTGAGACCTAGTTCCAAAAAATATCTAGGTGTGGTGGCGCATGCCTGTAATCCCAGCTACCTGGGAAGCTGAGGCTGGGGATTGCTTGATGCTGGGTTACCCCGGGCAATGAGAGCCTGCAGTTCCACGGGCAAAAATAGCAAGATCTAGTCTCAATAAATAAATAAATAAATAAATAAATAAATAAATAAATAAATAAATAAATAAATAAATAAATAAATAAATAAATAAACAAACAAACAAATAAATAAAATGGCAGGTTTACCAAGATCCAAATGGAAATTGTTGGCTTTAAAAATGGCAGGCAGAGACCATGAAACAAGAAGAGCAGGCAATAGCTGCAAAAAACAGGTAACAGAGTTGCCTTTATATCCTCCAGAAGGTATACAAGACTGTCAAACTCATCATTTTATGCCAGAAAGATGTATTTCAATATCTTGTCTGTAGAACTGCAGGATAATAAACTTGAAGTCAAAGTTTGTGGTAATTTGTTGCAACAAAAATAGGAAATTCATATATAACTAAAATAAAGATACAAACCTTCCTATACTCCAAAAGAAAGGTTTTAAGAAATAATTGAGAAAAAAGCAATATAGCACACAATTTCAATGAGTAAGAATGAGTTTAACTTACCTTTTAGTGAAATAAAAGATTTTTAGATTGGCATATAAGATTTATTTTATTGAACTCTTTTCTGTATAAAAGACATAGTGAAAACAGTAATTCAGAGACAAAAAAATAGATTAAAAAATGTAGAAAGAAATAGAAACAATTAGAAAATAAAAAAATAAAATCCCAATACCAAAGTAGATTTCAAGTCAAAAGTTCTTTAAAATGAGACAACGAAGAAGCTGTAAATATTGTTAATTCAAAACATATACATATATACAACAGAATATTTCAGAATGATAGAAAGTGACTATTTCTGTCATATATTGATTAAGGTGATGATTACATAGGTATACATAGTTACCAAACTCCTTGAATTACTCATTAAAATGTGTATTCTTTTTTCTAAATAATATATATTTTTATTAATAAGTTTTGTTTACATTTGTCTTTTGGGTGTTCCTTCCCCCTCTCCCATCCCTTTCCCTTGGCCTCTCCATCTCTTCTTTCACTGCCATTTATTGTTTAATTTTTAGTCCCTTGGGTTCTTTCTATTCTTTCCTGTAGCATTGTCCTTTTGTCCGGTGTGAACGTGGTTTCCTGGAACACAGTGGCCTGTGCTTAGTTTTCCAAGTGTCTTTTTGCTGCTGGCCACCAGTTCACACATAATGTGTTCTTTCAGTGCCTCCTCCTTCTTTCTGGTTGGCTGCTTCAACCCATCTTCTGTCATATTTTGCTCTTTCTTTGTTTTGTAGCTCTGGTTGCTGGCACTGGGAGCGTTTCTCCTGGCCAAAGTTTGTGCACCAATTTATTTGATTGAGATAGATCCTGGCAGATGGTTGGTCCGGTTTGTTGTGGGGCCACTACACGTCTCTGTGGCTTTCCTTACCCCCTAAAGTGGGAGGGTCCTTTGATCATACTGAAGGCATCTCTGAATGGGACATTCTGTTCCCATTGTTACAGATCTCAGTGGTTGTATTTCTGAGGTAGTTCGTCTCTATAATCAGTCTTACAGTCCTGTGTCCCATGGATCTGACATGTTCGTTGTTCTGAAATACTTGTTTTTCACCTCTATATTTGTGTGCAACTCCTGTTGAATCACTGATTTAGTTGCTTCTGGTGAGGGTTGACTGGATTTGGAGAAGACAAGAGGGAATGACCTCTACCACCCACTACCCTCCGCCAAGCCCCCGTCCAGGGATCACTGTGCCCAGCAGCATGGCTGAAACGGGCGTATGGGTGGGGCTAAGCCACCCACCTCGTGGTACAGTGGCTGGGGGCACCCCCAGCTGCTCCCCACTGCCCTGGCAAGCAGCGGGGAGGCCCCCCTACCTCATGTCCCCTGAAACTGTGAAAGAGTGCAGCAGGTTGGGTGGCTAAGGGCTCAGTGCCCAACAGCATGGCTCTGTATTCTTTATTATATGTAAATGATACTTTAATCACATTGATTAAAAAATCCAGTTTATCCTCTAAAATCCCAGCTGAAATGCTACCTTTATAATGAAGCCTTCCTGGATCTGCAACTAATAAGATAATATTCCTGTTCTCCCATAGCCTGTGACCAACGTCTAAATTGTAACTCAAAAAGTCTGCTTTCTACTACAGATATTTCTGTCAATGTCTCCTGTCTCCCTCTTCCATTTCGGTTTCTACTCCCTTTTTCTTTCATTGAAATTTGTCTTTCAACTGAAAGTCTCCACTGAAATGATTCTTGCTTACATCTATAATAATCCACTAATTGCCAAGTCTAATAGCCAAAGGATAGTTCCTTGACTAATTGTCTTCTTTTTGGCATTAGATGCTTATGAGCATGTTTTCACCCTCAAACCATTTACTCAAAATCTTTAGAGTTATCACACACTCCTTAGTTTCACATTCAGTTTCCTTTTACAACTTACCTTCAAACAGTAGTGTTCCCTAGACTTTCACTCTTGATCTTTTCTTACTGATTAAGCTTTGTAGGCAATATTTTCTAGTTGAACAAGTTCTACCACCTCTGTTTTGATAACTTCAGTTTTTTAATCTGAAGATCCATTTACCTGCCTACATTCTGAATAACAAAGGCATTCGAAATGTCCAAAAATGACCTCATTTTTCATAATCTCAAATGTATTCTTACAGCATTCCCTCTTATAGGAAACCACATAAAACAAGTCACTCAGACAAAATCTAGAGATTATTCTAGACTCTTGACTCTCCCTGCATACATAATTGGTCATTAAATCCTATGGACTCTCTTAGTAATTTTAAAATAACCTAATTTTAGAAGAATCTCTGACTTAAATAAAAATAATGAGAATGCAAGATGAGGTTTATGTTCCATCCCAGGCTTAGAAAGTAGAAATATATTAAGTTCACTTTGGGGTATGTTGATTTTTAAGGCTAATAAGCAACAGTCAACAGGAAATGTTCATCAGGGAGTTGGATACATGAGCTCAAATATCAGTAAAGAGAATGAGCTAAAGATAAAATTACAGATTTGGGATCCCTTAGAATATAAGTGGTAGTTAAATTCACAAGAGTATAAGCACCCAGCAGCAAGCCAAAGTTAGAAACTTAATGGTCTTTATTTCCTTATGGGAGGAAAAATTGACTGCAGTGGTGGGGAACTTATGAAGAGAGTTCAGTTCAAAAAATTCTTATGGAAAACAGGTTGAGAAATGGACAAGGCATGTGTGGTCTGGTTGTTGAGCAACACCAAGAGGAGGAGGAAGGGCAATGGAATCAAGGTGTTTTATTATGGTGTTTTATTATGGTGACTATTCTGGATCATGTCTGAAGAGAAGCTAAACAGTGGTATGGGTTCTGGAGGCCTTAGAGAACAGGCAGAGTCAGGAAATTGAAGACTGTGATTGGCAAGCACATAGATGTATAATGGAATGCAGCACAACAAAAAGGTTGAGGTCAAAAAGCAGAAAACAGAGGTTTGAAGAGGAGGTGTTAGAAGAATGATTAGAAAAAAAAAAAAGAAGAATGATTAGAATCAACCACATCAGGGAGGTTGAGGTCAAAAAGCAGAAAACAGAGGTTTGAAGAGGAGGTGTTAGAAGAATGATTAGAAAAAAAAAAAAAGAAGAAGAAGAATGATTAGAATCAACCACATCAGGGAACTGTAATATGGGAGACCTGGAAGTGATGGCAATAAGGACAAGGAATCTCTCTGTCATTTCAGATAGTTTCTTGGGTGAACCAAGAAGCAGTAACCAGATGCCAAAGTTTTGAAAATGACAATATGGCAGGAAGTCTATACTCAGTCATAACATCTTGATAAAAATGTTTTAAAATGTAAGTTAAAGAAATTGCAGTTTTCGGGAAATCTGATGTAGCTAGAGGTCTAGAAACTTTTCTTTGGAGTGGGGAGGGTATGGGGAACATCAGGGATTGTGCCAGTTCTTGTTTCCGGGAGCTGATGGAGGACAAAACTCTGGATAATCAGGAACTGGGATATCCCTAAATATTTTTTTTTCAAAATAACTGATTTTAATGCTGAGAACTTTAGAAACTACTGAGTGAAGAGAATTGGGGAGGCAATCTACCATGTTTTCCTTCTCTTGAAAATTAGACACTTTTGGAAAGAAAACTATGTAGTCTATACCACCTATCCAACCTTACCAGTTGTCTGTTTTTGAACTGTCTTGTCATCTACAATTTGGCATGTCTTCACTGTCCATGTTGACCCATCCTATCTGAGAGGTTAATTGTAGCACAAGCATGAACTTGGCAGGGTTAGGGGGGCTGAGGCAGGGCTAGTGGTCTGGGAGGCAAACTCCACAGATGCCCAGGAATCACCACACTCTTTCTCTGGTCTCTCTCTTGTGTTCTCTCATTCTCTCCTACCAGTACTTGTCTTTCCAGGCTTGCTTTACCATGTTCTCTTCCCTTTGATGACACCACCTTTTTATCTCCTCCTCCTAGGCACATTCACACATTCCCACACTCATTGGGCCAGGCACACAATCATGGGGAGGGGGAGGTAGGGGTTTGCAATATCACAGGTGCTGTTCACAGAGGCTAGTGGAAATCTCCATCTCAAGATTTTTTAGGCAAATTCTGAGATTTCTATTCTGGCAATGGGAATCCCCACCCCATGCACAAATTGTTAAACATCATTAAGATCAGAGTTTTCCCTGTATCATCTTAATGCAGTTTATCTGCACTAGTCTACCATTGCTAACTATGCCAGGCTATGTGCTCCATCCAAATATTCAGTAAACCTAAAGAATATTTACTGGTCACATATTGGTAACATGGTACTATACTCTGTAGCCAAGTATTATTGAGAATATCAAAATTGTGTGATTGATCCCTTACATTCAAAAAGGGGGAAAGACATATAAGACCTTTGTTTCTTGTCTTTATTTTCCTGTTATTTTTTAATATATTGATTACATATATGTTCTTTTCAAAAATAGCTGTTGTATGGCTAAAATGCCATCTGCCAGTAGTGACAGTTTTGTTCTTCCTTTCCAATCTGGATGTTTTTTATTTCTTGTTATCGCCTAATTGTTTTGGATGTGAGTTCTAATATTATGTTGAATGATAGTGAAGAAAGTGGACATCTTTATCCTGCTGCTAATCTTAAAAGAAAAACTTTCAGTTTTTCACCATTGAGTATAATGTCAGTTAGTTGTGAGTTCATTGCATATGCCCATTATTGTATTGAGACAAAATTCTTCTGTACTCACTTTACTGAGAGTTCAAAAAACAAGCATTAGTGAAGATGTGAAGAAAAGGGAATTGCACACTGTTGGTGTGCATGTAAATTGTTGTAGTCACTATAGAAAACAGTATGATGAATCCTTAAAAAATTAAAAACAGAAATACATGATGTAGTTATTCCACTTCTGGGTATTTATATTTATCAAAAGAATGCAAAACCACTAATTTAAAAGGTAACTTCACCCCTATATTCATTGCAGGACTATTCACAATAGCCAAGATATGGAAACAATCTAAACACCAAAGAATTGATGAATGTATAAAAAATATTTTTTGTATTCTTTTCTCAAAAATTTTCCCTTTGCAAAGCAATAACACCAGCTCTCCAGTCTACCTGTGACTATGCAGGTGCCTCTTTTTCTTCCTCCTCTTCTTAATAAATCTGTCCTTTTAAGTGTTTTTATATATGCTATGTACACACAATGGAATACTACTCAGCTACAAAAATAGATGAAATCTTACCCATATGTGACATGAATGGACCTTGAGTGCATTATGCTACGTAAAATATCAAATGGAGAAAGATAAACACCATATATATTCACTCATATGTGGAGTTTAAAGAAACCAAGAAAAGTAAAACAAAATTAAATAAATAAATAAACTCTTAGATAAGACAGATTTGTGAGGGCTCCGGGCCTGCCCGCAGCCGCTTCTCTTCTGCAGGCAGTCGCAGCCCGGCCTTCACGAGCTCAGCTAAGCCTTGGCTTTGTGTGGTGAGCGGAGGGTGGCTCCACGCAGGTGGGCGCTAGGATGGGGAGGGCGCGGAGGTACCCGGATATGGCTCCGGGCCTGCCCGCGGCCTCCTCACTTTGGCAGTTGTCACAGCCCAGTCTTTGCGTGCTCAGCCACCAGTGCGCGGGCTGGGGGGGAGAAGGGGGCAAGGGGGGCGGCCACCTCTTTCACTCTCACCCCAATTATTAGTCCTCAGAAGGAAAGAGAAGCAATAATCCCTTGGACCAACAAAACTGGTGAGGGACCGAGCAAAATATTGTGCACAAATACCAGTGGACCACGAGAGAAGGAATTGTGATAAAGACAAGATACATTGGACTGGGGAAATGATCTTGGACATCACCTATCACAGAATCACACCTAAGGCCACACAATGAGTGGACGGGTCAAAAACAAAGGACGGATACACAGTTCAAAAAAGCAAGGTGCCCTTCCCCATTCAATGGGAGAGGAAGGTCACAGAGATGGGGCTGCAGGCCCACACAAAGCTACAATGAAGGAGAGGAAATGATCTGCAAAGTTTTTCGGCAGATGCCCTCCACAACGAGTATCTTCTACAATGAATGGAATTGATTGAAGACCGTCAACAAGAGAAAACACCAATAGATTCCAAAGGAGAATGAACGGCTACCCAGTACAGAAATAAGACTGAACATCTACCAACAAGTCTTGCTATATTCTAGGATCACAGTCCCTCACCAAAAAAAAGGACATTGCCATAGAATACGAAGTGGCCAAATGACTTAACATAGACCAAAAAACAACAAGGAACGGGGTCGGAGTGAACAGAGGGGGTCGTCAACATTGGGTGGGGGAGAGGCTTTCCAATAATCATTTGCCTATGCTGTAAAATCTAAAGTATGAATAAAAATTTAAAAAAAGAAAGACAGATTTGTGGTTGCCAGAGCAGGGAGGAGGATAATGGTTGAGTGAAACTTATGTTAAAGGGGTCAACTGACCCAGAGAAAGTAGAATTTTGGTGATGATCATGATGTAGTGTATATTGATGCCAAATTATAAAGTTGTATGTGTGACATTTATGTAACATTGTAAACCAATGATACTATAATAAATGTAAAATAAAAAAGACATAGCCCAGATTGAATGAGAAATAGAATAAGTCAGAAGTTTAAGAAGGCTATGAGCTCACGGACTTAAAGGAAAACTTCTCTTATAAGGCCAGCTGAACTCCAAATTGCATAGCTCTAAAAGGGTGAAGCGTCACACCAGATGTTTGCTTTAGAATGTTACCCTGGCTACATTATTGTCTGAGGAGGGGCGAGGAGAGGACAAGGAGATGACTGCTACATCAACAGTGATTCAAATTAATGTTGTGGGAGTGGGGATGGAGAGAAATAGATGCTTTTAAATGCTATTCAGTCAAGACTTGGTGATTGATTGAAGAAAAGGCTTGTCAAACCAGGAAGACTTGAGAAGAACACCCACCATTCTTGTTAAAGGAAAGTGCTTAGAGGGTCCTTCCACTCTTGGAGCTGGGAAGTTTGTGAGGAGCAGACTTCTGGGCTAGGCATTATTTAAAATATAGAAATTGGCTACATGCTTCTATCTTTTTTCTCTTTTGCCTCCTTTATTTCAAGAATCTTGAATAAATTCATTTCACAAATGTATTTAAATAATCCTGTTGTATTTAAATAACCCTAATTTAAATAATAATGTATTTAAATAATTCTAATTTACTGTCATCTTCAGTACTCTTGAAAGGTTTATAGATGTTAAAAATGAAAGACTGAGGGAAGTTAATTTAAAAGTAAGTGTCAACAGTCCAAAATGAAGAACTTCCAAAGTTTATTTTGAATCTCTCCAGGTTCCCACCCCTTTTCTTTTCCAACTCCTCTAATTAAAAGCACATAAAAAATATGTGTACAGGCTTTCAAGTGTCTTCCAAAACTAGAGAGATTTGTAAACATGTATTTGAACCTAATCAATATTTGCATCATTATTTGTTTCAAAGCATATTGTATAAGAGCTGTACGAGTGCCACAGTACAAGGTTCAGTCCTCAAGCTTTAAATTGTATTTTGTTTCATTTCTTTTCTATACATATTTCCAATTTTCTGAAAATTCAAATTCTTGTCTGTAAATCTCTTAGGCCTCTGCTTTAATCCAAGTTTGCTGAGAAATGAATTCATTGATATGACTGGATTCAGCAGGTCATCCCTAGCCTCATTTGGCCTGGACAAGAAGGTCGCTTTCCCCAAATTGCACGTTCTCCCAGGAAAAGGCTTCACCACCCCTGTCTATTCCACTTTGTCTCTGGGATTGATGGAGCAGTGGCTGTTGCATGCAGGAGCACAAGGAGTGGAAGGGAATTTGCACATGTCAACATCATGTTGGCAGGGAAATGCCACCCCTGGTACATGTCTGGAGGCCCAGCGCATAAGAATGTATCTGCCAAGATACAGATCAGTGGAGAGAAGCCAGGGCCCAGGTAAATCGTCCCAACCAAAGTATTTCTAATCAGGCACCAGGCACAAGGCCCAGATAAGTCACTCAGAGTCCTGTCTCTTAGCGGCTTTCCTGTGGCATTCCACTGAACAGCCTGTATGCGCTAGTTTTTCACCAGATGAAGGAACCTAGGTCCTAGTCAACAGCATTCCGGGGCAAACACCTGCGTGGTGGTCATCTCGACTGCAAAGTCTTTCTCTAAAAATCTCTGGAACTTGGCTTTTTTCCATTAAGGTTTGAACTGTTACTGCTCTATTTTCCAGTCTGGGGTCCTGAGGAATGAAGCCAGTGGGATGATTTTGTAAAACGGAGTCACCCTGAAACAAGTTGGTAAGGCAGCAGCAACGGTGGCAGCAGCCAGCCAGAGTTGAATTCCATTTAAATAAAATGCCAAAAGGCAGTCAGTGAAAGTGACATTTATGGTGTTACTACAAATGCATTCAGTGGGAAAGCTCAGTAGCAGAAGCAAGGGGGAAAAAACAAGCTGTAGTGAAAACTGCCATCTGTATATTGTGCCCCGTTTTTAATATTCTGTATTCTCATAAAAAGTGTTGTTTCTGTCACTATTCAATCTCACAAACTCACACAGAACACTGTTAAAAGTCAGCAGTGTGTGAAATGGTATTTTAAAATAAATGAAACCCGCTCGCAGAGCTGCGGAGGAATATTGCAATGCTGGGCGCTGACAGACAGGCCCTGAAAAGTAACAACCGTTATCATCTTAAAGCAAAGCGGATTAAATAAAAACCCACAGCCAGTGGTGCATTACCAAGTCTGATATTGACACAGCTGCTGTGGTGGTTATTTTTCATTGTCTCATCAAGACAAAGCATCATGGGACATCAATCTTCCCTCTGTCAGGCCAGGCCTGGTATAAAGTTTTTCGTTTACATTTTCATTATATCCCTTTTATCTCCAGAGCCAGCATTTTTTCTAACTGTGGGGTCAAATGACCCGTCTGGCGGTGTTGCACTATTGCCTTCTGGTTAGAAGCGCTCCCTCCAGGGGCAAAGGCGGCATCCCTCTCCTGCTCTCAGCTTCTTCAAGGATCTGAGGTAGCCCCGAACCTCCTGTGCTGGTGGATAACTAGAAACATTAATGCAGCGCTTTGCATGACTGTTAGAGAACTACAGAGCAAATGAGAACAAGGTCATGACAGAATTAGAGGAGTGTCTGAATGTATCATTTCCTTCATTCCCCCATCGCTGGAAAAGAGGGCTAGAAAAGACATCACACTCTCCAGAACACTAGGCAAAGAAGACAATGCTAGCCTAAGTTTTATACACTGCTTTTATTTATTTATTTACTTATTTATTTTGGACTGACTCACTCTTGAATTATCCTTCAATCAGGAAATTACTCCTAATTGATGTGCAGCACACATTTTAATTTGACTCAGAGCAGAGTATCTTTGAGAAAGATCAATTTACTTTGGGGAAGGGGTGGAGCTGATTGTTGTCTGTACTCTTCTCTCAATTTTATATCCTCGTTTTGAAAATTTATTAGTCTGATTTTTTTTAGAAGAGAAAATTTCTATTTAGAAAAATAAAAATATTTTCTAATCCTATTTTGATATCCACTGTATAAGTCAACAGTCTCAGTGAAAGGGGAAATGAGCACCAGGTTCCTTTAGCAAAGGTTAGAAACCTGGTTTTCTTTTTGTTGTTATGTTTTTCAATGATTCATTATATTTAAGTCACATTGTTTCAATTAATACTCATCACACTAATATTAGGTGTGAATTCTTTATAATAGAAATATTTGTTGATTATGAAAATAATATGTTTAGTATAGACATTCTGGATAAAAACAAGAAAATAAGAGAGTTACTTTTAACAGAGAAATAGGCTGTGAACTTTTTTATAAACTTTTCTCAAACTTTACATTTGATCTCATTTTAACCAGTTTTTACAAAGCAATATGTATACTTTTTAATTTAACACAGTGCCATTTACATTCTTGTTAATATTTGACTGTACAGTATTTCTCCCCTCAGAAATATTGTTCCTTAAGATTGAAAGGGGTATGACAAAGAGAGGAGGACTCAGTCTGAAACAGAATTCTTCCTCTTATATCACTTTCCACATAACCAACAGTTGACAGTGAATGAGAGGATGGCTGAGACTTTGTGAGCTCATCAGCAAATAGGACTGTTCTTTCCTGCCAACAAAACCCGGTCAAGGTCAAAAGATCTGTGTAAGTTAAGGTAATGTTCACAAGCAACTGAACAAATAAACTTACAGTCACTATCTCAGTGACTGAACAGAGTAGAAGTTTATTTCTCACTTATATCACACAGTCAATGTGCCAGGTTGCCCTGCTATACCTCATGGTATCTAAGATCATAGCTGAACACAAGAACATCTGCAGATCACGCAACAAGTTCTTACTAGGGCAGTATCTCTTGTCTTGACATGCCATTGACCAGGGCTTGGTTCAAATGGTCTTGACTTTACTGACAAAGGGCTGGGAATGTTCTAGAAAAAAAATTTTTTTTAATTTATTTATATATAAATTTCACAACATTGTAATCTCAAGGATTTGTCCCCCCCTCCCCTCCCTTCCCCCCTTCCCCTCCTGTTCATAGTTGTGCGCTTCATTTTGGTGCTTAGCTTGTTTTGACTTTCCTCAAGTCTTTTGTTTATTTTTTTTCACTATATCCCATACATTAGTGAAACCATTTGGTTTCTGCTTTTTCTTTATAGCTTGTTTCTGCTAATATGATTTCTTCTAAATACATCCATGTTGTTATGAAGTCGTCAAATTTGTCATTTTTAATTGATGAGTAATATTCCATCATGTATATTTATGTTCTCTGAAGAGAACAGCAGTGAAAACAAGGAACTTTGTGGTCATAAATGCAACACAGAAGCAGAAAGAGTGATAGAGGGTGCAGTGTGAAAACAAATAGGAAGACAGGTAGTGTCAGCAAGGATCATCCCCCATCTTACCCCATCACACTCAGCTACTATCCAATCCCACCAACCCTACCTGTTTTCTATGACCTCTAAACTGTGTTCTGGTTACATTTTCCCTAAAAAAATGACTTAAAGCAGTATAACCATTTTTTTTAATTAATCTGGGAATGACTAGACTTAGTCAATTCATTGCAGGATGAATGTGTCACCCCAAAATTCACAAGTCAAAAACATAATACCCTACATGATGGTGAAGATGATACCCTTTGAGAAATGTTATGAGGACAAAGTCCTTAAAAATGGAACTAGTGCCCTGTAAAAAAGCCCAGAATGCTCACATTCCTCCACATAAAGTCACAGTGACCAATGGCTAAAAAATTGAGTTCTGATCAGACATTGAATCTACTGATGCCATAATCTTGGACTTCTGAGCCTCTGAAACTGTAAAAATAAACTTCTATTATTGATAGACTACTCTGTTTATAGCCTTTAGCAACCAGAATGGAGGAAGATGTGAGACAGTGCTTGTTCAGTATCTCTAAAGAGGCAATAGCAGAAGAGTGGAAAGACTTCTTTCCACTCAGATTTTTGCTTGGACGGGGACAACCTAAAACAGTTATGGCTACACTAGCCATAGTGTATCTGGAGCACCCTTCTGTACATGGGACAGTTCCATGTGCTGATTCTACTTGCTGGTCTCAGGGTGACTGTGCCTCTCATGTGGTTACCAAAGGCACATAAAGAGAATGTCCAAAAATAAAATGAGTAAATAAAAACCAGGAAAAATTGCAGGACTTTTTCTAACCAAGTCTTAGAATTCAGTGGTGTTAATACTACCACAGTCGATTCATCAAGGCAGCTACAAACTCTCTCCTTCCCTAAGTAGAAGAGGAGGAGATAAAGACTTCACTTGAGATTTTAAAACCATCAAACTTAAAATGTTTTTAAACCACATATCTTGAGGAAAACCAACATTCAGATTAACTCTAAGTCCATACAAAGTACTAAATGGAAAACAAAAGCAAGAATGAAAACATTCCCATCACAGGAATAAGCCTAACATAATTGTAAAATAGAAACAAAATATGAGTATTAACTGATTTTCCCATCTAAATCAATGACTTTTATACTATTTTACACTTGCATCAAAAAAAGTTTTTCTGTAACTGCTTAAACTGTAGTGTTATTTCATACATTTCCATCCTTTCTGTGACATCTCTGAAGTTCATTGTAGATTCATTCAGTCAAAAGCTATAGTTTAGCAAAGTTCTTCAAAAGAAATCCAGCATATGACAACATCTATAGGGACCTGGCTTCCTGCTCACCTCACACCTTCTCTTCTTGAGGGAACAGCACTATTACAGAGAGTCAGTAGACAACAGCAGAGCCACTGAGACATGCCAGTGTCACTCCACATCAAACCATACTTGCCAGTGTGTATCAAGATCTATCTGTTGACTCATCCCCCAAATGTGGGACCAAATTTCACACTTCATGGTAAGTAGAATCCACATTGCTGCCCCCAAACTATGTCCTCTCCACTTCAGTTTTCCCCTCTAATGCCTTTCCTCTTAACCTCTCTTTGGAGTCAAGCTTCTGTCTTGGTGTACAAGTGCTCAACATTTCCCTTTCAGCACACACCAAATCCTGAATTCTTGTACCTCTCTTGGGACTCTGACTCTCTACTGAACTCTGAGTCCCAGCTCCATACATCACAAATATTGGCTGAAACTCTTCTTTATATCACCACCCTATTACTACTTCTTCCATTCACCCAGAGTGGTCTACTGAGATTTCTACTACCACTGCAAGAATTGGACCCTCTTATGAACAGTGTCACAAAGTAGATATTGAAATTTGAATGTATGACCACCACAAGAGACAATCTCCCCAGATAATTTGTTCCCCCTGGTCCTGGCCCTATGTGTTAACAGTACAGATTTTTTGTCTTCTAGTGTCACTGATTTCACAAGATGCTTAACTATGAGGCTGCATGAGTAGTGATAGGTAAGCAGATATGAATTTTCCATTATTTATGCCAACTGCTTGAATCCTATCTATTTTCCTTTCATATCCTGGGTCTCACCTGGTGGAAGACATTTAACTCTGAAAATATGTAACTTAATTAACATGACCCAATTTTAATTTTCATCAGTTTAGAATGTCTCTAAGTCAGTAAAATTATAACTTTCTTTATTCACCTCATTAATCAGTTGTGCTGATAATTAGAAACTGATGACTGAAATCATCTAAAGTACCTATTAGGTGATATAGAGAACATAACAAAATATTTTTGGCATGAAATTTATTGTGAACATGACCTGGCGTATTTTAATGGTTCAGAAGCAACTTTAGAATCTTACTAGGAGGCTGACATGTCATCTTCTTGAACATCAGTTAAAATGGAGTTACTTCTGTAAGTGGAAAGTTTGTCAGTAGAGAATATCCAGTTATGGAATGGTAGACAGTGGAGGGACTCTTACAGAAGGCTCTGCAAGATGAGTGCCCTCTAGAAAGCAGTGAAAATAAAAAAGACAGAATGCAACATTTATGGTTTCCATAAGTTCCTATGGGTTTAAATGTCAAGATGCAGTCCTAATGCTCCCTTACCATATACCAACTCCTTCCTAGAACAGGTACTGACTCACTTCCCACAACTTCCTTCTTGCCTGAAAAAAAGCTAAAACAAAAATTAAAAAAAAATACTCTGAGCCAGGTAATCATTTAAACTCTGCTTTAAATGACACAGCCTCCA
Organism: Uropsilus gracilis; assembly: GCA_004024945.1. Taxonomy (NCBI): domain Eukaryota; kingdom Metazoa; phylum Chordata; class Mammalia; order Eulipotyphla; family Talpidae; genus Uropsilus; species Uropsilus gracilis. The sequence goes on along the minus strand of PVHY01003110.1, from coordinate 17,519 downwards.
TATATAACCTGCAATGTTATCATCTTTCTATACGCACTTTAGATTTAATGAATACTTACCTGTAATAAGCTATCAAGACTTTTTGGAGTAAAGAAAGTATTATGTTATGTTAAATTCTGAGCAAATGACCACCCTCTGTTTCCAGCTAGGCCTGAGTTCCTACCTTGTTGCCTCTGGCACCTCACTTGTGACTAAGGGCTGTTGAATCTTATGCTATATTTATCAACTCACATGATTTCAATCAGTTCTGAAGATGCTTAGAAACTTACTCTAATTTCACAAACTTGGTATTTTATTTTTTAAGACTTAAAATATTTTTAGTTTCTTAAATCAATCTTTGAAACAGTGATGTAAGATAGGAAAGCTAGATATTATTATCTTATCTTATTATACAAATAAGGAAACCAAAACATAAAAAGACTTTCCTATAATCCCAGAAAAGAAAAAGTTGGAACCCCAACTGTATTAAATTATTTACTCAGGGTTATAAAACTAATAGACCAGCAAACTTCCAATCAGTATCCTCATGTCTCTCTCAACCTTTACACTTCCAGGCCATCACATTGATCTGCATCCCCAAGTTCATTGCAGCACTATTCATACTACCCAAGAATTAGAACAACGTAAGTGAGGGAGTAGATAGAGGAGATGTTGGCATCATATACTGTGGAATATTATTCAACTTTCAAAAAGTGCTTTTATAAATGTTGCCATCAGCAGCACTAATGGAGAAAGCTAGAGGATATAATGCTTACTTAAATGAGACAGGGAAAGAGAAACACCATATGATTTTCCAAATACATGGGATATAAAGAAAACAAAATGAAAATCGATTCTTGGAGTGTAAGAACAAAATATGGTTTCTAAAAGGGAAGGGCAAGTTAGATGAAAGGGGTCTTTTGTATGGTGATAGATGGAAACCACACTTCTGGTGGGTGAATATAGTTCTATGTATACAGAAGCATAGTTATAATGCTGCATAACTAAATAAAATATACTGTTATAAACTCATGTTACTGTAATAAAAAAGTTTAATAGATCATCATCTTCTGTCCAATGTGTATACAGCATGAACCTGCCCACCATGAATGCTTTTATTTGTTATCCTAATACTTCCTAAATCTTTGCTGCTAGGAGGTGTTTACATTTGAATGATTGTCCTGCACCTATGACTTGAGTTGCAAGGGCTGTCACCTTTCCATTACCTGCCAGAACCTCATAGATGGTCATAAATGTGGAAGGGCCTCAGAACACCTGTGAAGAATGAACACATTTCTAATTACAGTAAGGTCTATGTACCTTCAAGAGCCCTTCAGCAATTCAGTCATGTCTGGGATATCCTTAGGGGCCTACCATTCATACCTGCTAGGAGAAGGAAGTAGAATAACACTATTCATTTATCTATTCAGCATCATTTTGCTTTGCATGCTGGAAAGAATGTGGGCTGTGAGTCAGATAGAAGGGATCAAATCCCAGTTCTGCCATTTCCTAGCTCTGTGAACGTAGACAAATTATCTAACTTTACTGTTAGATATATAATTCTGTTTTCTGCTGTATAAAATGAAATAAGAGCTTCTTTTCAGGGTAATTTGAAGGATTGAGATGATATAAGTAAGGTTCTAGACACATCATAATCACCAGAACAACTGTAAATATGATGGCCTCACCTTCACCTCTCCTTAATATCTTTGTGTCCAAAAGAAAATCTCTACTACTTTCCATGGTTTTTAGACTGTTTTACAGTCTGTAAACTATCCATCTCTTAGTAATTCCATGCCTACATCTGTTGGCTACATTGCTTGTATATACTTTGGGATATAAAGTAGACTTTCCATTATGGAAAAAATGTAACACATTTTCTATCACCTCTATAAGCTATATAAATACATTCAAGAAAGAATGAATTTGTTATTTACATCTATCATCTATGCATTTCAAATGATATGAATGATAATGGAATATGATGGCCTCAATGTCTTGTTTACCCAAACAGCTTGCCAAGACAGAGTGGCACATTTCTTAGCTCATGATCAGTGTTTAACAAAAATTTTCTCAGTGAATGCCTTCCATGTCATCACCCAGACCTCTGATGTCTAGAAAAAGTTGTATGATCTTTCTGATTCCTCACCCTAGATTAAAGGGATCACTTTAAAGAAGAAAGAGCAGGCAGTACCCCACACCTGTGGCTGCACTAGACAAAGCCACAGGATTTTCAGATGCACCTCAAAGAGGATACAAGTACCTTAAATTGCTCCAGCAAAATTAACAGCATGCTCACAAAATGGCATACCCTGATTTAGTCACATCAAACCCATAACATCATCCAAATAAATGAAGCTCTGCCTGGAATTGAAAATAGTGCTGGTGTGTTATCTGCAATTAGATATTGGTCCTCTGAACTGTGTGGCTTCCTAGGGCAAATCCTTATCATGGCCCAATGTTTTATTTCTCATTCCTCTTCATTTACAAAATTATTTAAATAAATATTAAGCAGCTTATTTACCAACATTCAATTTCACAGTGATTATGTGGAACATCTCTTTAACATGATTAACCACAGAATGAAGTCACTTCTCATTAGTAAAATTTATTTCTAATGTTCTCACTATGGGTTCCAAAAAGGATTATGGCTTCTTTGAGAGATTTTCTCTCTCTCTTTCTCTCTCTTTCATTCTCTCTCTTTCCTCCTGCTTCTCTTTCTCCTCCTCTTACTCTCTCTCCCTCTACAGAATCCTTCACAAATTTGGTGACTCAATTAACCATCACCTTAGAGCAGAAGGACCAGAATGGCAGGCTCAGTTAACGCTTGCATACACAGGAGACAAACTGACCATCAGTTGATGCTGCACATACTGTTATGCACAACCTGTTTTGGCAAGTAGTCTCACCACATGATTATTTTTCATTCTCATAGTACTAGTTACTAAATGAGGATTTGATCTTAGACATATGCAGTGGATAACAGCAACATTCCATTGAACATCATAGCTAGGAGAAGCTTGCCTACCTGCAGCCACCCACTCTGACAGTACAGCTCACCTGTGGTTCTGCCGGCAGCACTCTGCTGGCAGCACTCTCACCAGTCCAATAAAATCAAGCATAAATATCCCTCAACAGCAGAATATTTGTTTCTAGCTAGAGGATCTACAGTTATTAAATCTTTCACCAATTTCTTTTCTTTCTCCCTTTTTTTGACAGCCAAACATGTTTTATAGAGCAATGTTTTCTCCATTATACAGTTCCATTATTTTAAAAAGAGTTGGTGATGCAGGGATCCCAGGCAACATTTGTATCATAAGATGTGGTGTTCAAAGGAGTGATTGCAGATGCATTTTGATGTTTTTAAAGCTTAGAATCTCTGTGAGTGTTACTTTCTCACACTTGAAGCATTCAAGATGGCGTCCTGATTTTGAGGAACGTCAAAAGGAAATAGCTACTGTCAGCAGATTGACGTTGTGACTGAATTTGCAGTAGTGTCTTTCACACCGTCTTACACTGTGAACAATTAAAATTCCATCTGCCCAGAGACCTGATAGAAAGCATGTAGGAGTTTATATGTTAGAATAATTGAATGAAAGAAACTACATCTCTTTAGTTTTCCCTCAAGAGTGAGCTTATCAGCGCAAATGTCTGTGAAAGCTTACCATGTGGTGGACACAGTTCGCAGGGCTGTAGCATGGTGACTCATTGTCTATTCAGCACTTCTAAAAAGTTACTGAGTATTTTTTACTTTACTTTTACTTCATTTCTGATGTTACAAAGGAAGAAACTAAGACAGATTAAGTTATTTGTCCAAGGACACAGAAGCAAGAATTTGAAGATAAGATGTCCAACTCCAGAAACAAACTTAGCCAATACCCTGTGCTAATTCCCCCAAGTGTCCTGTAAAATTGCATCTAGATTTCTAGTCTCAATCTCTCTAGTCAGTAGTTCTACTAACTCCAACTTATGCTTCTAACATAATTGTATGACATTTCTTGTTGGAGTACAGTCAATTTGAGTTTGAATAACTACATCATGTGTCAAGAGTACATGAACGTTTTCTTAAAGTAAATCTTAATGTAGAGTTCATTGAAGATCTTGAATTATCCTTAATTGTCAGGTAATCCCCATACAAGTGACCACTGAGAATCACTGCATCCAAGTTTATAAATGGCCCCAGGTTATTTATGAAGATTTAGTCACATTATTCTCTCTGATATATTGAGTTATATCATTTCTTTCCCCCAGCTCTCTTAACTTGTCTGTTCCCACCTTCCCACACATGTCAGGCTATCCTTCACAGGTAGTTTGACCTTGGTTCCCCTTTCTTGACTCAAATCCATAAACTTGTGGCAAATCTATACAGAGAGAAAATAGTTCAGTGGTTGCCAGGGGGATAAGAGAAAATTGGGAGTGACTACTTAGTTGTTACAAAGTTTCTTTGGGGATAACTTCTTGGAATTAGGTAGTGCGAGGAGCTTACAACATTGCAAATATACTAAAAATCATTGAACCCTGCCTTTGTAAATGGTTAAAATGGTAAGTTTTATGCTATGTGAACTTTTTCTCAATTTCTTAGAAAAACGCAGACTAGCCTTGCTCACAACCTCCCAGCTCTGACTCAATAGATGTCAGTGCAGATTTCATAGTCATTTAAATGGAAGGTTTTGCTGGAATAAGCTGAAATTGAATGTTGGTGAATAAGCTGCTTAATATTTATTTAAGCACCTTGGGACTGAAAGCCCCTTATCCATCTGCTTTTGAAAGCAAAAAATTCTACTGAAATTTCACCTAAGTTTTTACAGTGGGTTTAAAATATGTCCACACATTTTCAGCATTCCTCCTCATTAATTGTGAACCTAATTCCCTTCTTAAGTGTGGGCTGCACTTAATGACTTGCGTGTAATGAATAGAATATGGCAGAAGTGATAGTGTGAGACCAGGTTATAAGAGGAATGGCATCTCTTTCTAGTTCTGTCTTGGATCACTCTGGGGGGCAACCAGCTGCCATGTAGGGAGGACACACAAGGAGCCAAAAGAAACCCAGGGGGTAGAATGAAGGCTTCACAACAACCACATGAATTTGTTCTTTTGAATAGATGATCTAATCCCATACATGACTTCTGATATCTGCATCTCTGAAGACACCTTGACCCCAATATTAAAATAGGCTCCAGTCAAAACCCACCCAGCTGAAACATTCCTAGATTTCTGGCACAGAAACTGCAAAATAATAAGAGTATGGAGCTTTAAACCATGAAGTTTTAGTTTATTAACAACAATCAAAAATAAATAAACTTTCCCCTCTCTTTTCCCTGTCATTCACTTAACCCCCAGAGTTAGCAGTTAGATCAATAGCTTTTCATTATTTACTCATTATGTCATAAAGTAAATATAAATATTTCAAACATGGCAAAATTGAGTGATACAGTGAATATCTATATACCATCACATGGATTTTAATATCTGACTGGTCATGAAGATCCTTATTATGTCTGCTTACTTGCAAGAACAGCAAGGTGGGCTTGCCAAAATGGGACAAAAATATCCTGCTCATTTTAAACAAGGGAAATAAAAACAATTTACCCTAAGCTGACAAGTTGTACTTCAGTGTGCAGGCCTAGAAGAGTGTTCGTTGTCCTCAAGGTGACTTGTCGTTTTCCTGTCTAGAAAAATGTATATAGGAGACAAACTGATGGTTAGAGGGACAATATTTAGATACTCAGTTTGTCACAGGTCTGAACCCAGATTGAAGTTACACTATGATTTAGCATAAAGCAACCAATCAGATGCCACCAACTTGTATTTTCTATGTTTGTTCTTCAACCCCATAAACACTGCCCAAGCCAACATCCTTAGGGAAACTGATGTGGGAGACTTGCTATACCAATCTCCTGCCAGGTGACCTCACATTACACTGGTCCTTTATTCAAATGTTTTTTGACTTCTGTGCCATCAGGTCAAGGACTTACATTCAACAGCATATCCATCTCTTATCTTCATCTGTCAATCCATCTTATATTTTTATATAAGGTCAACAACAGAAATCACTATCCTTCACCCTAAATATTCAGTATACAGGTAAATAGCTTTCAATATTTATTTATAGTTATTTTTCTTTTGAAGTAAAAATTGAATGCAATGAAATACATAATCACAAGGATATATTTACTGATTTTAATTAAAGCATATGCTGTGTCTATGCCAAACCCTTGTCAAGATTTAGAACATTCACAGGTACTAACTTATACTCACAGTCAATAAGCAACTTCTTACCATTCTTTGCCTCTCTTCTAATATCAAGTATCTATCTGATCTGATCACAGATTAGGTGCTCAAACAATAATTTTAAATCTATTAGTGGATGTCACCTGGACTCTTGAGAGAGAGCAAATAAATGACCCTGACCATTGTGGCTCTGACCTGCTGGAAAACAAAGATACTTTGGCGCCTAGAGATGTAAAAGAAAGGACAGAGACCCTGCCCACTATTCTTTGTCTGTACAAAATCCCTTAAGGAATAGTTTGTCCACTGAAATTAGCATGGTGTGGAGATAGTAAAAATGCTTATGAAAGGCAATTTGTTTTCCATGGAATTCACCAGATGGCCCACACTGTTAGGTATTACTTAAATCTCCACTTGGGAAAACCTGCTATCTCCCTTCCTTATAATAACCCTTTGGCCTGAATATTATGACCTGCACACAGAGCAACTGCCAAGTTTTGAGGCAAGCATTTTAATGGCTTTTGGAGCATGTGAAATAAAGATAGCTTGTAAATAAATAAGCAAATAAATAAATAAAGTGCAATCTTGGAGCTTTTGCATGCCAAAGATAAGGAGAGAGTTCTGCTTCTGTCGTTGTCAGAGCTCAGCTGATTGAGTTGAGCTACCTGTGTGCCTGAACCCAGACTCACCCTGCCTCTCACACTCCTTCCATTACTACAGTGGTGTCCTGGCCCCTGCTGACAGGAGACAACTCTGGATATCCCCTTTGAAATTGTACACTGAAGCAGGCCTGAATTTACTATGGAGTGTCTGCATTTTTTTTTTTGGCTCTCCCTTGTCTTTTTTCCCTTTTGTTCTCTCTATCTTTCATCTTACTTCTCTCCTCCCAACATATTTCTTCTTGCTCTTTCCATTTATTTCTCCTCTCACAGTCTATCTTTCTCACATAAGCATGCACCTCATTTTTATCTTTACTTTCTCACATTTTTTCTCTTTTGTTATCCTTTTTGCCTTTCATATTCTCACTTTTACTCCAAACATCCACTTCCCTTGTCTATTCTTTCCCTCTCTCCCCGCTTCCACACAGAGCCGGCATGTGGCCCTAGGAATAGCTTTGTGATGTGAAATGGCACTATTCCTCTTTCCTACAGAGGTCAGGCTCAGTCTTTTGTAGCAAACTGAACAGTCCTGATTTTCATGCGTGAAGGTTGTCCAGAGCTGTCTAATTTGTCAACGTGGTACCACCTGCCATATGCACAGCCTGGAGCCCATGACAACTCTCATTTTTGAAGCTGAACTTCAACCTTTGCCCTCTGACCCTTTTGTTCACATTCTGTTATTGCAAAGGGACAGGAACACAACCCACTGGTGCCTTATTACAGTTTTAATTTCCCGACTAGTTCCACCATCTCATTTTCACCTTCTACACAGTGCTCTCTCCCATGGCTCCTCTGCTCTCTGTGAAGCACAGCACTGAGGAGCACATTTGCATTCCCCCTATGACTGAGATCAATGCTAAGATGGAGTGGTTTTGAATGGTTTTACAGTCCTCTGACCTCCTTTGGTTCTAAATGAATATACAGATTATCATAGACCTTTTCCACTTTTCATATCCAATAAAAACACATAGATTAATCGAGTGCTTTCAAAAGAATTTTAAACTTTCTTCTGAGGTCTTGTTGATGTTTTTGTTAATTCTGTTATTGCTGCTTCTGTCTCCCATCTCACCAACTTCAAGTTGGGCTTTCCACCCAGGAAAGCAGAGAGGGTTGGTAAAAAGCAGCTGGTTTCAGTATGTGCCTCCCTTCCCAGTAAATTCAATTTGTTTTGAAATTATGGCTAAAATGAATGTCCAATCTAGTTATAAATTCTATCATCATTATGTCCCCTCATTAATTTTGAAAAACTAATTTATCTTGAAACTTTTAAACCAACAACCAGAAAATTCAATGAGTAAACTTAACTGAAAAACACTTAAATGAAAAATGCTTCACCAATATGAACATAAAATTGGATTTAAAACATCTTTATTAAATAGTGGATGGTAAACACCACCCTGCAAAGGACCTAAGCTATTGGATGCACAATTCAGAGGTATGATAAAGTAGAAATTGTGTCTCCCTAAATCTTTAGTGATTAACAAGATAGTTGACATTATATAGCTATACAATAAACTTGTAAAATTATTAATCTGATTCCATTCATGCATGCAATTACTGTAAGTGCTACCTCATTTTGCATTTGAGACTTCTGAAGAGGAATGAACTTGAAGTGGATAACTGTGGATATCCAATTGTATTCTTGCTACATCTCAGTCTCTTCATCTATAAAATAAAAAGTCAGATAGTCTCAGATCTCAGATCTTGACATCTTCAAACATAAAATGATCATAATGATTTATCCCCATGTGAACATATAACATAGAATCCAAAATTTAACAGCGAATCCAAGAGTCTAACAAAACTCAGTTGTATTATACACCATTGTGTATATGTTGCAGCTAGAGATGATTCAGCATACTCCATCATCTCTAAATATCCAGTCAAGTGAGGAAAACAAAATTTATATTGCAGTTACTTTTGTAAAAAGTAGACTTATGAAAATTCTCTGATTTTCTCTAAAAAGAGTAGATCATTTTCTCCCCCCCCCCTTTCCTGAAAGACATTCAACCAATTGCATTCTCCATTCATTTCTTAAGCTCCATTTTTTTCACAACCACTAAAACAATTCAGTTCTGAATAAAAACATCTGATCAAGGTGCTAACAGACAACACAAACAGGGAATCTCAACTTTGAACTTGAACATCCTAGGAGCTTGCAAGCAAAATATCTAGAAGGAGGGGGTAGATTAAGTTTCAACCAGTTCAAATCAAGGAAGCTCCTTCAATAAACTGAATACCTGCCTTGCATGAAGTACAGTGCTTAATTCAATAAAGGCAAAGGAGGAACTACATAATAATGAACTAGATCATTTCTATCCTCAAAGAACTTATTGCATAACCGGGAAGAGGCAGGGGTATAGACTTCTATTATGCAAAGATATAAGCATGATTTGATTATTATAGCTTCCTCCTCAACTACATCTTTTATGTTCTGCACTGTTCCTTTTTTTCTCTCAAACTTTATTCCCAGTGTTTAATTCAATACCCTCCATTTCTCCTTTCTCTACCTTCTCCATCAGATTTCATTTACTCTCCATCAGATTTCATTTCATTCAACTATCAAGGGTATGACTTTATGTACATAGGAGCTTACCCATTCAATGTCAGTGATTCTCAAGTTGCTAAATATCTGTCACTCGGGTCTCACCTTCAGAAATTCTGATTCAGTTACCCTGGGGTGAATATTTTTACTCAAGTTGAAACCATAATTTTCAATCTTTATTGAAAATTTCTACTTTGATTTCCTGAGGTTATTCTCAAATTTAACATGTCCAGATCCAAAGTCACCATTGGATCGGTACCAATTGTATTAATTAGGCATTATTGTGTTCAATTATGAGTAATAAGAAACCTAGCTAAACTTAACACACATGTGTTAGGATTTTTTTTTCTTTTTAAATGACAAGAAATTCAGAGGTAGGAGGTGCTGGCTTGAGTTTGTGAGTAAAGGATGCTAGGACTTAGGTCTCTGAAATACTCTTGGGCTTTCCCTTATGATCTCAGGTGCTAACTATAGTTCTATCAGGTAGGAGATGAATGAAGAGGTTGAAAATTGGTAGTACTTCTATCAGGAAAAGAAAAGCTTTACCTAGAAATCACAACACAATTCCATTTATGTTTCATTGGCCAGAAACCCATCAAATGACCATGTCTGTCACATGGTTGCTGATAAAGGAAAAGAGAAAAGTAATTGAAATAGATGTTGAATATACTATCTTCCATGATGATATTAGTTCAGGAGTTTTCTTTATTTTTTTAATTAAATGAGCATTTTTGTAGTCAACCAGTTTCAAAACCTAATGTCATCTTCAGCTCTCCCTCACTGGGTTTCAAAATATTTCAAAGTAAGATCATAACCTAAAATATATTTAGTTCTTTCCAACTCTATGGCCATCTCCTTAACATGGAGAGAATACTTACTACCTTACTTCAGTCTCTCTACACTTTGCTCAAACCATCTTGTCCATGGTCATCTTACTAAAGTAATCATGAATCTCTCAAGGAACCCCTGCTGCTAGTCAAAGCAGAATGGGCTCCTTGCAAGGTACATTATGATACCTTCCCCTTGCACTCTACCCAAGGTCTACTGTTTCCGGCCAGGATGCCTGATGTTTATCTTTGCTCTCTTCACCCTTCTTCAACCATATAGTGGCTACATGAGGGTTGAGATCAAAGACTATACATTAGACCATAGTGCTAAAGTCAAAGAATTGACTGTGATATATTTCAATATTTCAATAACCTACCCTTTTAGGTATTATTAGGTTTTATGTTCTTTTTAGTATTTTATTTTCTTATTAGTTTTATTCTCCTCCATTGTTGACTTGAAGAAGTCAAGTCTGAGGCTCCAGTCCAGAGAGATTTGAGACGAACAGAACACAAAAGCACAGGCTGGAGAAGTGCCTCTCAACTTTATTCTTTTTGAAAGAATAATTTCATGGATTTATTTTCTCCCACTGAATTGGTTTAGGGCAAAAGGGAAATTACTTCAATTTGCCTTACACCAATATAAACGGAGGTTTTCTGGTGGCCAGTCCAGTTCATAAGGTGGTTACACTGGGATTGGAACAAAAATCTCATTTGTAGGAACAAGTTTGCATTAAACTTTGTGATTTCATTCTCTCCTCTCCCCCTCTTCTCTCTCTCTCTCTCTCTCTCTCTGTCTCTCTTTCTCTTTCTGTCTCTCTGTCTATCTCTCTTTCTCTCTCTCTCTGAGAGAGCTTCTCCAAGAGAGGATTAATGGCTATGGTGTCCTCATTAATGTTTAATAACCAGTTATTGGTAGGAAAGTCTAGATTTCTCATGTTTACCAATTTCTATAGTGTAAATATTACTGTTAGCTATGCTATACAGTAACAATTGTTAACCCTCAACAATACACCAATAGGTTCTATGAGACTTATTTTTATTTGGAACTCTGGAGGAGGAGGATGCAGATACTTACTCAAATCTTGCCCCACATGATGAACCATGACCAGTTTCAAGCTATCAACATGATATCATGGAACACATAGTTGGAAAGAGATGCATATAATGAGTAAGCTGAGCAACTACTGCCAACTCATGACTGTGCACTATTCACTTTTTGAAAGGCTCTTTATTGAGTGCTTGCTGTATACTAAATTGTCTGATGTGGGTTACAAAGGAAACAAGACATTTTTGTCACCTCTCCTGATATTTAAGACTGAAGCTAATTCTTCATTAATCTAGGCAGTTGTCATCATTATTGCCTTTAATCTAATATACTTTTACTTTGTGCTGTATGTTATGATTTTTTAATTTTATATATGTAAAGTAGTATGTGTATGTCTTCTATCTTGTATTATACACTCACAATATTTGTTCAGAATGATATTCCTTTTTTGATCCCAACCTATCTAGTCAGTGTCTTTTACATAATAGATTTCTGTAGGTATTTATTTGTGAAATGATTAAGTGGTGATGGGTTAACTTGCTTTTGTATGCAATTGGATGGCAGCTGGGACTGGATTTAAAACAGGGAAAGAAACCATTCATAGAAATTCTTCCCTTCCTGTTCTTTCCCTTCCCAGGCGAATGAATTCATTATGCAAGTCAAGCTTTGAGTGACTTCATCTGTACCCTCCTCTTCCACTCAATTCCAGATAAAAATGAATTACACAGAGCCCACCAGCAGTACTTTATGAGTGTGAGCAAATTGCTACTGTGCATCCCTAATAGTAGCGTAATCAAAAGTTATGATGCATTTTTCTGTAATCACAAGAAATGATACTCAGTGCTAAGTAAAACAAATTCCCACCAAAAAAAAAAGAAGAAAAGAAAAAAAAAAGAAAAGTATTTCCATTTTCATTTTGAAACAAGTGAGTCAGAATCAATTTGGTAAAGTTGTTCGCAGCTATTGTGTGCTCTCCTCCCAGTTTAAAACAGGTACAATTTTAACAAACCGCTAAGCAGAAGTCTCTGATGCTGGATTAAAATGGTGTATTCAAACCTTCTTCATATTGTGCATCTCAATTGGGTAATAGAGGCCATTGGAGAAGCACCAGCATGAATCTTAAGAAGCAGACCAATTTGCTAGCATAAAGAACATATCCTTAGAAAAAATAAATATAAATAAACCGGTAAGGAGTTTTTCGTGGAGATTTCAGAGCACTACAGCCTAAAAGTGCCTCCCAAGTGCCTTTGTGTGAGCTATTAAGAGCTATGCCAAAGCCAAGTTAGAGAAAGAAGGAAATATCTTTATTTTGAAAGAGCATCTGTGCATTGTATTGCCTCACTCTTTCCCAAAAAATGAGGATGTCAGCTGGAAGAGACAAGTGTTAAATTTTAATTGGGTTGAGAAGACCAACATTCTCCCATTTCTTTAACACACACACATACACACACACACACACACACACACACACTGTCTTCTCTGGGAACTGCAAAGACAGTTGACAAACTACATTTGTCTAGTGTAATTATGTGTCCTAAGAAACTGATTTACAATTTAAAAAAATCTTTGTAGCCTTAAATTATCACCATGGCACATTTTTCCCTCTATCTCCTTTCTTTTCTCTCTTTCTCTGTAATTCTTTAGGATAATATACAGTAAATGTGTTTATTTAATCATATGTCCATATAGACATATTTATTTTACAATTAACAGATTTTAATGTGAATTATTGAAGCACAATGAAAACTTTGTGTTCTCTGAAACAATCAGCACTTTGAGTTTTTTTTTCAATTTTGCTTGCAATTTATTAAAAGACTAAAACTGATAGTAGCTGCTAAGATTAAATTTCTAATATAAAGCATTCTTATCTTCCTATCCAAAAACACTACAGTACTCAAACAGATATACATTCTTGCTAATTTTTTTTGAGGAGCTATAAGTAGTGAGAGCAGATTGTTCCTATATGATTATTATAATACAATCCACTAGAATAGTCAGTCCAATAATACCATGTCATACTTTCTTATTTTCTAGACTTCAAATAATGCTTCCCAAGTTTCATTGAACAATTGTTCAAATCAATAGTGTAGGATTCTAATCATATGACTCAATTACTATGAAGTAGGCAAAAGCTGAGTATTGATCCAACTGATGTGAAATAAAAATCAATGTGTGTACCTGTAGTCAAAACATACCTGGAGGAAAAGAACAACACTCCTATTTTTATTTTCTCATTTGAGTTATGCTTCTCCTGACCCCAGGGATGGGTCCAGCCTGGCTTGGGGTAACAGATTTTGTTTCATGAAGTAGGGAGGATTCTGTCCCTTTATTAAAGCACAAACCATGCTTTGGATTCCCTATGGTAGAAATGGATCCCAGGTTTGAAGACGTACTAAAATTTGCTGAAACTATTTGGGAAGAATAGGTAATTTATTCTTTTATAGCAGTTCATGCTGAAAACTATCCTGTATTCACTTTGTACTTGAAAGACAATCTTCTGAGATGAAACTAAATTAAAAGAGAAGATAGATATATCTGCTGGAAAAACATTAGCAGGAGGATTCCTATACACAGATATAAATATAAGAAGGTTGACAAGGGTACATGGCAAAATAACAACATGATAGGTTACCTCCTCTTAATAAGGTGATAGGTGATTTTTATCTTCTTTATGTTTTGATATGTATTGTCTGATTTTTCTGTAGTTGCTACATGCTGCTTATAAAATAAAAATGAAAATAAATACATAACTAACCTGAGATATTTGTAACACGAGTGAGATGGACTAAGGGGAAGAATTTGAGGTTACCCTGAGGAGAGAACACAGGAGAACCCAGTGAAAAGTAAAGTTGAGATCAAAGAGAGCAGTGAAGAAATTGACTGACCAGACCAATGAGGTGAAATATGATGATGTCATGATGATGATGAGGTCATGGGAGGGGTAGAAGAAAACTTCAGTATGAGACATAGTGGGAAAGGTGAAACTTAAACCATTAAGACTTCAACCTTCTATCCCCCAAACCCACAGTAGATTTTTTTTTTTTTTTTTTTTTGAGACTAGGTCTCGCTATTTTTGCCCATGGAACCGCAGGCTCACGTTGCCCGGGGTACCATAGACTCAAGCAATCCCCAGCCTCAGCTTCCCAGGAAGCTGGGATGACAGGCGCGCACCACCACGCCCAGCTATTTTTTTTGGAACTAGGTCTCACTACGGGCCCCAGGAGGGACTCGAACCGAGATCCCTAGCCCCGGCCGCTTCATAGGCTGAAGCTTACAAGCACAAGCCACCGTGCCCGGCCCACAGCAGATTTTTAATCAGGCCAGCTTTGCTCAAGAGTTGGCATATACAGTTGAATGTACAGGTTGTATCCTACATAAGAGTCTCCATATCAAGTATGTGGGAGCTGAAGTTCAGTCCAGTCTCCACTTGCCATGTCTAGTTCCCAAACAGAAGTAGAACCTCCCGAAGCAAGAGATACCTTTTAGTAATCACTGAATAATTATTAGTAAAACCAGTGAACCAGTTCCCTTCTAAGGGCAGCTATTTACAAACCCAGCCATGGTTTTCTATCAACTTTCTCAGTATCAAGTGAAACTAAGCTTAATCTTTAGAATATTTTCAAGCATATATCCAATATATCACTTCCTCAGTCAAATCTAAGTTTGGACCTCTAAGCACAAAAGTTAAACAGTCCCAAGGGGAAATTTTGCAGATTGTTAAAGGCAATTGAAATAAGAGTTCATAATGGGATACAATTTTGAAACAATTGTGTTACTTGACAGGAAGAATGTTCCCCCCCTTTATATGAACCAAAGATGGAATTATCACCATAAAAATGACTCTTAAGAAAGGGCAGATTTGACACTAACAGTAGAGAACAGCTAGTTAAGAAATAAAACTGGCTAAGAATATTTAACCATTGGCAAAGCTCATGTTTATGAATGCCTGTGTTAGCTATACCTCACATTGCTTTTAAAAAGGGTTTACAGAGGTTAGCGAATTAATTTAGTCAATCAGTAAATAGTAGTCTTAACAGAGTCCACAACATCAAGGAGCTAGATAGGTTTTATCTGGGATTATAGTCACCTAGGATAAACATAAAGAAAAGAGAATATCCCTGCCTACTGTAGGTGAAGTGCCATATCAATTCCTTTTTACATAAGGTCTCATTTATGCACAGTCTCACTAACTGATAATCATTCTTCAGCATGTGATGCCAAAGTCATATCCAGCCAGGTCCAACACAAGGAGATAGCAAAGAAGTGTTTATTAATCCCTTGGTCAACAGCCCATAGAGAACAAGGTATGAGTTGTTCCAAAAATACAGACTGCTCATCGAGGATGGGAAATCTGGAGTTGGGAACCAAAGGCTGAGTAGAAAAGTGAAGGCCATCTTCTAAATCAAACTCATCACAGTGAACAGTAACCCCAGGGAAGTCTGGCATCATGAATCCCAGCTAGAGCTTAGGACTTGAACAGCAGAAATGAGATGAGAGCAGAGGGATAAAGATGTGGGAGATTCTTAATTTAGGTGGCAAAGATTCTTTCTTATTCTCTTTTTGTCCATTTACTAAATACATCTCCGCAAATGCTTTTAAAAATATAGGCTTGAATAAAATACAAAAGGGGCACTAGATTTTGAAATGTAGTATAGGGACCTATTAGACTCAGAATCCCAGAATTGTGCAGTTGGAAGGAAACTTCTAGATCCCCTAGGCGAGTTTTCACAGTGTGTTCTGGGGAGTTTTGTATTCTATGGTACCTCAGGGCTTTGGGGGGCCTTTAGGGTGCCAGCAAGGGGGCTCAACTAGTATAGGGAAGAGGGGGTGGGAGGAAACTAATTTTACTCTCTTTTCTATATTAAGTTTCTATGTAAGATATCCTTTAGAGACAAAAGAAAGAAAACAAAGGAACTCCATTACCAAAAAAAAAAAGGAGGGGGATGAGGGTAGTCAACCACATCTTTTCAACAAAAAAGTACAAGGTGTTAGGCTCCAGATGGGGGGACTTACCCAAGGATTCTGAAGTTGTGACTCTGTCTCCAGGCCCCCAACTTTCACCACTATACCAGGCTGCCTCTCATTATGCAGCCTAATTCCCTATGAGATGGTTTAATTAAAAGTATGGCCATTTTGGTTTCCATCTTGAGATTCTAATTATTTTATGTTAAATATCTTCATAGCTAATAAAAATGAATTAAATGTATAAATACAACATGAAGTTTAAATAATATTTTAAACAGTGTTTGGACCCTCCATCTCTCTGCCTGTCTAGATTTTAATATGTTAATCTATTATTGCCTCTACAGATAAAAACTACATCAGTTCTGAAGGTAAATGCCTAATAATTTCTTTCTTCAAGTCAGGGAATTATTTTTTTATAAGGAAAATTGTGGTCTTCAACCAACCAAGTATAATTAGCATTTTGTTTTGTTTTTATCCTGGAAGAATTCACATAGAAGTAATAAACAGTAAGTAACAATAGAGTTATAATCTCTTCCCCACCAACTCTGGCACTGCCATAAACCTCCAGGAAAAGAAGTGTGAAACCACAGGAACCCAAACATTGCATTTACCACCTTAGGTTTTATGCTCTCAGTCACAGATGCAAAGTATTAAGTTCTGGAACCATGAGACACACAGGGTCCTAACATCCATCCTCATCAACCAATAACTCCCTTTACAGGTTACAAATAATAATAATATGTCTAATATGTTTGTGTCTAGAAACATTAAAAAGTGTTTTTCCTGTATTACCCCATTGAATTTTCACAAGGACACTGTGAAGTAGTAGTTAGCAGCTAGTATCATACCTATTGTAAAGAAAAGGAAGTAAAAGCACAAAGATAAAAATAATTTTCCCCGAGTCAAGAAGGACTCAACTCAGGCAGCTGGAATCCAGAACCCAAAAAGTAGGAACTTAGAGAAGCAATGCAGGCATATTTTAGTGGAGTGACTCCAAAATCAGGCTTAAGAAATTAAAAGCAACATCATAATAAGGACTGAGTTATAGACACACAAAAATAAAAGAAAAAGGGTCTCCTCTTTCAAGAAGACATGCTCATCCCAGAAGAAATCAGGGGGAGAAATAAGGGCAAAAGAGGTGCAGGCAGGGGAGGTGTTAGAAGTCATAGTGCTCCAAACTGTAAATCCACTTGCCAATGCAACAACAGGGTCAAGAACCTAAAAAGTCAACAGTATACCTGAGGACAGAGGGCGGGGGGGGGGGGGGGGGT
>PVHY01003109.1:85777-113656 GCA_004024945.1 Uropsilus gracilis | reverse complement strand
TGGGTTTAAAATCTATATATATAATACAAAACCACAACATGCTTGAAAGAAAACAAACTGATCAGAGTGTACACAATCTACAGTGAAGTATTTGGGGACACAACTCCAGTGGCAAAGGAAACAAAAGCAAAAATAGACAAATGGGAGTGCATCAAACTGAAATACTTCTGTAACTCAAAAGAAACCATCAAAAAAAAAAAAACAAACAAAAAAAAACCAACAACAACAAATAGACAGCATATGAAATGGGAGGAAATATTTGCATGTCACAGTTAGGTGAGTAGTTAATTTCTAAATATAAAAGAAATCATACAATCTAGCTGTAACCAGGACTATAGGGCAAGATTGATGTTAAAGGTGGTGCCCCCTAGAGAGGAGCTCAGGAAAGGAGAAATAACACCAGATGAGACATATCTTATATGCAAGAAAGAATAAGTAGGGGTGGAAACTCTGATAAGAAGGGATATATTAGGGGCTACAGAGGAAGGAGTGTGGCTATTTCTGGCTTCAACTGAGAAAAGGGAGTATGTTGAATGTTGGCCACCCCAGGATTTTGTCACTCCAAAGAGGGAAAAAAAGTGTTAGAAACTGAAATCAGGACCTCACAGAAATGACAGATGCAAATTTGTTGAAAATGAACTATATAGACCTCCCAGAGTCAGGAGAGTTACTGAAACTAGGATCTGGACCACCCAGAAAATGAGGAGGTGAAAGCTCTTGAGGCACCATCGTCTTGGTCTTTTCTTTAGAATATGAAAGATGCCATTCTGGGAGAATAACCTGTTATTTAGGACTTTTAGACTGGGCAATAAACTGGTCACTTGTGGCCTCAGGGACTGTTTTTCCTTGTTTATTAAATAGATCTCTTTATTGTTGTTCCCTGAAACTGAGTGGTCTTGCAATTGTGCCCCTGGCATGACAGTTTATTATAGGGTTTCTGTCCTGGCCAGAAGTTTCAGTGCCTTTATCACCCGGTATCACAGCAATAAAAGATAGTTCAATCAGGAAATGGCCAAAAGACCTAAGTAGTTATATTACAAAAGAAAACTTTCAGATGACCTAAAGACATATGAAAATGTATTTAATGTTACTTATAAGTGAAATGCAAAGCCAAAGATAGTGAGTATCACTTCAACACTATGAGCATGATTTATATCAAAAAGAAATAATGAATGTTGGTGAACATATGGAGAAAAAGGAAGTTTTATTTGTACTAATTCAAGTTAGTGCAGCCTCTATGAAAAATGGTATGGAACTTAAGAAAAATAAAAGAGAAACTCATGCATGATCCAGCAATACCTCTGTGAATTGCTTATACCCCAAATATGAAAAATCTAATACAAAAAGACTCATGTACACTAATGTCATAAAGCCACTGTAGACAATTGCTAAGTCTTAAACAAACCTAAGTACCACTGAGAGATGACTAGATATTGTGGAATATATGCTCAATGGAATATATGCTTTACATAGCCATTGAAATTATGAAAGCAGTTTTTGGAACAAAATAGACTTTGAGGTGATTATGCTAAATAAAATAATTTTGGAAGTGAAAGACACATTTTGGATGTTTTCACTCATCTGTGGAATATAAATACCAAGCCCCCCAAAAAAAAGTATACACTGAAAAAAATAAAGCAAAATTTGAACTTAATGAATTATTTTACTGGTTACCAGAGGGAAGGAGTGGGAGAAGGGAAGAGAGGGAGGGCTGTATAACACAGTAAGTGTGGTCGGTATGAGAGGAACATGTTGTTGGGTAACCAACCGAGTCCTTGTAGATTCACCATGGTTCACAGACAAAAGAACATTGGAGCCTTTGGGATGTTCTTTTGGGCTTTTAATGATAAAGAAACAACCACTCTCATCTCTCCTTCCTTATCTCTTCCTCAGAGTGATGCCACCCTTTATTTCCTTCACTAGGCCCAGGATGCCCACTCACACTTGCACACACCCCCTGGGCCCAGATGTATACACAATCATGGGAGGGTGCAAGATCATAGGTGCTGACCAAACATGCTGTTAGGGGGAAAGCCTGAACAAGTCATTAACCCTCAATCCACACCCCTCAGGCTTTTTCCCTTTTCACTGCACAATCTTTACACTATCCCTCTTCACATGTTTCCCTTGATGGATGCAAAACACCATAGCCATGACCAGTGAAAATAAGCAGAATGCAACTAAATAAAACCAAACACAACCTCAGAAGACAAAATACAGTCCATTAAGGTACTGGCGCACACCAACCTAGGGATGAAAATATAAAGCCCTTGGCACCAGTAATGGGACATACCTACCATTTGGCAATACACAACCCACATTTTTATCAAGAGATAATACTGTAGCTGGTAGCAATGGTCTCCACGGCCTTGAGTACCATGCCCATTTTGCCAGCAATGGGGGATCAGAGGGCTCTACATGTAGTACGAGCAGTGAGTTCATAGTAGGCCACAAAGTCAACACAAATGTTCCTTTTAGGGTTGCCATCTTATCTGCCACCCAGAGTATATGGCACATACACTTGGGGGCCACTGCCCAGTCACCCACAGTGATACATGTAAGTTGGTCTCAGGTCACAACCCAAGGAGCTCTCAGGGTCACCCACCATACATGGGTAGTCTTTCCTGTCCAAGGCCATGCCCAGTACATAGACTGTCCTGGGTTCAACTGGGTTGTGAATGGCAATAAAATGTTCCCCTGCTGCTCAAACCCAGGCTTCAGCAGAATGCCCAAAGTCTGTAATGCAGCTGGAATCATTACAGCTGCAAGATGCAGTACCGCTTCCCTCCCCGATCCCCCCTCCCTGACCCAAGTCAGGCTGCCTTTCCTGCTCCTCTAGTTTCTTGGTCCTCCTTCTATGGAACGGTGAATGGGGCCTCCTCCTGGGCCAGGGTCAACAGCCAGTGATCCTCCAGCTGCAAGCCATGTGTCTGGAGCCTGGAGTCTCCTACTTCCCTCATTCTAGCAAGTCATCTCCTTATGGATGTGAACCTCTGGTCCTCCTGCAATTGCCCCCACAGTTCTAAGATACACATTGGGTCATACATGCATTTTATCAGGACCCACACCTGCTCTCACTAAATCCATGCACATCTGGGTGCGAGTGACTCAAGAGACTGTGAATTTCAGAAATCTGCTTGCCCACTTTGCCCTTCTTGCTGATTGGTTGGCAATTAGTTGTGTTCCCTCTGAGCACAGTACTCTATTTCCCCCAAAGTGGTCATGATTGAGGTAACGTCATATATCTGGCATCTTACATAGGGAGCCAGAATGCATGTGAGGGACTCGGAAGAGGATGATGGGGGCACTTTTCGGTATCATGCCCCTCTTCCCTGCTGTGAAACTGTCCTCATCAGGAACTTGGGTGTTTATATTAAACATGGACTGTCTCAGTTCCAATTCCTGAAGAACCTCAGTAGGTCAGTGTACCTTAGCCCTTTCCTCACAGTTTCTGGTACATCGCCTGCATTAGCCTAGCTTGTTCTCACAGCAGCCATGATCCAACAGGGAGCAGTTACTCTGGCTGTTCTGCAGCCGGCGTCTCAACGATGGGTTCAGGGTCACCAAGGCCACTCTCTGCATCTTTCATACCATGCAGTTCTGTTCACCCCCAGGTCGTACAAACACAGCAGCCACACTGCCAAGGGCTCTCCCATCTCTGACAGAACTACTTACCCAAGTCCATCAATTCTTGGGTATACGGGTGACAGGTGATGAACTCCGTCATCTGGGGCAGCCCAGAGGTCTGACCTCTGGGCCCATAGGCCCATCTTCTGTGTCACCACCAGGTAAGTCCAGAGCCTCTTTTTCTCTGTCATCATTGGGCAAGCCTGGAGCCAACAGCCAGCCTCCTCCTCCACTTCAGAAGAGGATGCTGGCATCTGTGGGGTGGAGGGCTGGTCTGCCATCTAGCAATTTCTCTTTTGGAGCCAGAACAGAAACCCGTTTGCTCCCTTGTTTTGCAACCATCCCAATCTAGGCAGGTTCATCATCAGTATTAGCAGCTGAAGAGTGCTGGAGCCCTTGAGATTATCTTCACAGAAGTTTTAATGATGAACAGTGAAAAAAAACAGGCAGCAAAGAGAACAACCACTTGAGTTTCTCTCCCTTGTTCCAATTCTGCTTTCTGTGTTCTTCCTCTCACTGCTCTCTGTTTCATACTCTCTTCCCCCTAGGCTAATGCTGCCTTTTTAGTACCACCCTCCTAGGCCCAGTTGTGCCTACTTACATAAGCAGACACCTGCTGGGCCCAAGGACATATAATCATGGGGAGGGTGAAGTACCACAGGTGCTGTTCTTAGAGGATAATGGCGGAAGCGTAAAAACCCTGATAATTCACTTGCCCTAAACTCCTCAAAATGTATAACTGAATGAGAAAAAAACAAGATGGAATAGGAAGCAGAGATAATGGTTGCTTTTTTTTGCCTGTATGTTCTTCTCAGTTACATAAACCACCTCCTCTTCTCTTCTGCATAAATATCCTCTAAGCAGAGACTAGGAATCTGCTCTTTCAGCATCTCCCTAGCCTCTTTAGTACCGTTTCATCAGTTTCTATCACACACATTCCCTAGTGTCTTTGTAGAAGTTAGTTCTGTGAGGGGAGAGATAATTATCTCCTGAAGTCTGAAATAGTGTACATTGTATTTCTCCCCTAAATTAAAAGGCACGGGGACATAGACTAATGTAGTGATTAAAAAAAAAAAAAAAGTCTAGTTGGTAAAAAGCTGCACAATGAAATAAAGTCAGACTTGGAGAGCAGTACATATTCTTATCATGAGTAGTGTAATGTATTAAACCCTTTGAGTGAGTGCCTAAAAAAAAAAAAAAAACTATTTAAATCACTGCTAAAGTAAAAGTTGTCAGGATTCTGATAAAAGTGAACCAGTTTTATTCTCATAGTAGTGTCATACTTCACTAGAACAGAGTTTCAGAATATGTTCTTTAAATATATTAAAATGTATGATACTATATGGTATATTAAATGATATTCATGGTCTCATATAAATTCTCATAATAAACTACAATAAATGTTAGAGTTTAATGCATTTCCTCATTTTCCTTTCGATGCTATTTCTCCAAGGAATTAATTCAACCTTTTTTAAGGTAGATATAATTTCTTTAAATATTTAGTAGAGTGTCACTTCTTTCTGAGCCCAATAAAAATAAGAATTTTCTTTAGTTCTTTAAACATAAAAGAAGCAGTATCATTGGCATCACCTCTACTTTAGAAAGATGTGTTCATTCTTTTTTCTTTAACTGAACTTAGTTTGCTGATCCTGAAAACAATATTAACCACATGAAGTATTTTGATATCATAGAAAAGCTTGACACAGATTATAATTATTTTCACTCTCCAGATTAAGACTGGTGTAGTCTAACTTGCCAAGATATACCTTCAACTCTTTAAATATAATATGTTTATTGAAAATTATAACAAGATATGTCATTTGAAATGCATGATTGGGAATATAGTGCAAAAATTTCCAAATCATTTAGAAGTTCAGGATTCTCTTCATGTGGTGGCCAGATATGGACTGGTAGGTATTTTTAACATGAACCGAGTCATGAATCAGATACAATAAACCAAGGTACAGCTAGACATTTGAGTGAGGGAGGTAGAATGGAGTCGTTGGAGCATTAAGTAGAAGAGTAATACTATCTCATTTATATCTTAAAAGGTCAGTCTATTATCATGGTGCATAGCAACTAAGAAGATAGTGTGAAAATGAGAATTTCTGTTGGAATTGTTCTGACCTTCCAAGGATACTGACCTTTCACAATAGATTATTCATTTACAGTATTTGAGCAGTATTTGAGTTTTTATATTTTTAAACATTTCTATAGAAAGTGTCCCTATGTATTTGAAACAATCTTCATGTTCTACAAGCATATTCAGTGGAGTTTTCACATGGGGAAATCTGACAATGAAGTAAACACATATGAATACAATTATTTCAAGTATATAAAACCTATATATACATATATGCATGTATATATGTACATATGCATGCCTGTGTGTATGTGTGCATATGTATATATTTCTCCCAAACTGGAACTTAAATGATTTTATCCTTACTTGCACTTAGCTTACTCCTAGCTTGTTTCCTAGAATCTGACACAAAGATGGCATATTACACTAGATTAAAAAAAAATACTCAACTTAAGTGTTCTTATAAAGTATACTGTGACATCTGGGGGTCATTATATAGGAAGCACACATGAATTTCCTGCAGGTTACTTCTAGGAGAGTACCAATCTCAGAAAAGGACCAAGCAGAGAGATACTGATGGAGAAGCTGCGAATTAATTAAATCATCCAACAAATATGTAGTCCCTAAGTGCCTGGCCATGAACTTGTTGCAGAATATATTGAAATAAGAGAAAAAGAAAGGATACTCATAAAGCTCATGGATGAAATAGAGCTCGTAATTTTAGAAATAAATAATAAGTCTATAACAAGTTATGTCCAGATAATGTAAAGATTCTTCATTTTCTAATGAAATTCAACCTGAAAGAAAGATTTTTCAATATACATTTAATAGAAATATTTCTAGGCATAGATGCATAGAGTATATATCTTTCTTCCTTAGATCTGTTTCATTTAACTATGACATTTTTAAACAATACCTAAAACTACAAGGACAGAGAGATGGGAGAGGTAAAAATTGTAACACTCTAAGTATATACATGTACGTGTATATATAGTATCAAAGAAAAGTTTTCACCATACATGTTAAACAGGTAAGGAAACTATGCAAGTTTATTGTAATAGGGAAACAGGTTGAACTCAACTCCACAGAAACAAAGGAAAGAGTTTTAAGCACTGAGATTAGCTAGTGGACAAGTGGATGTGGTCTAGATATTAGTGGGGTGATTGGTTAATATGCTTATGCTACCTTTGTTTGCTAATTGACACTGTTTGAATTTGGACTTCTACAGAGAACAAAAGTAGGAACTCTTATATTTCTTTTAAAGAAATGACCTTAAGTCCTTGAGAAAACCACCCTGCGTTTTATAAGCACAAGGTACTCGGAGGAGATTTATATCTCAAAGGAATAAGTAATTTATAATTACAAGTTTTCTCATGTGTATTTATTTATTTACTATGGTATCATTGGTTCACCATATTACATTGTATGTGATTTAATAGTGCAGAGTCACAACTCCTCAGATAATTGTCTCCATACCATACCCACCACAAGGCACCCAAAATCTTTACCATAATCCATTGGATTCACTACACTTTGTTCTTCAACCACCCCCTCTCTCTGTAGCGTCTCTTTGAAGGATTTAGACAAGGTTGCATGGTGAAATTCAAATTTAGAAAGAACTTTCTAGCAATAGTCTGGAGAATGAGGGAAACAAAATTGGGGTCTTGAACAGTGTGTTGGAATATGGTAAACAACCAACTGGATATGTTGGATGGATGAAAGATTAATGAATGATGGCATTATTCATTAAAAAGTGTCATGAGTCTAGTAAGAGTCACAGTAATTGAAAGAGCTTAGTAACAACATCAGAAATAAGATTCAGATGCTTGTCCTTATGACATTTAGATCAGTGACTCCTTATTTAAAAACAAACACAGCACAATCATTTTTAAAGGCATTTGTACTTGATTTAAATTTCTTTCATGTGTCAAAGTTGGGATCAAGAAGTCAGAATGGGAGAATATTTTGGCAAATATTAAAAATATATTATCAACATGCTTACCTGCCTAAGCCATATTCCATTTCTCGCACATTCTCCTTTCTCTTTCTTCCTCAGGTAAATCATTGTTGATGAGGGATGGAAGCAATAGGGCGATAAGAGAAAGGCTACTGAGGACCCAGTGTAATATACTTCAAAAAAGGATTTCCTTAACTTTCATATATTTAACAATTTCAATTTTTCAATATTGTTTCATTTTCTTGAAATAAAATGGCCATGTAAACTAAAGCAAATGCAAGAATTGTGCTTTGGTATAAGCAAGTAGTTGACATTATTTTTCAACAGTATTTGTTACATTTTTCCATATCACAACCTTGCATCTGACCATGCTGCCTATCACGTTAATGCACATGTTCAC
Organism: Uropsilus gracilis; assembly: GCA_004024945.1. Taxonomy (NCBI): domain Eukaryota; kingdom Metazoa; phylum Chordata; class Mammalia; order Eulipotyphla; family Talpidae; genus Uropsilus; species Uropsilus gracilis. The sequence goes on along the minus strand of PVHY01003109.1, from coordinate 105,589 downwards.
ATTTAAAAAATTACAGATTTATATGTATGATAATGACACATGAAATGACAGAAAATCTAATTTTTCAAAGAACAAACAATATTTTCATGTGCGGACATGTCCTGAAATAGATGGGATTATCAAAATATGAATGTGACATCATAAGACCAACAAAATAACAAATATGTCCCTATTAGTAATAGTGTAATAAATGTGTTGGAGCTACCAATTATAAAATAAAAAAAACTGCTTTATCAAGGTCACGCTGCTAATAAGTGGTAGACTTCAGTTGCAGTCAAAATGCATGTGCTATTTCTAATTTTTACTTTTCATGTAACTTTTAGAAGGTTACTTTACAAGCAGAATAATTACTTACTTGTTAAAAAATTTAGAGCCCTATGTAGCTTAACAATAAAATTTTAATGAAGAATTATTTGCAGATATCTATATATAATTTTACCTTGAGAAAGGCTTGCATGCTTTTCATAAAATAGATATACAAGTTTAGAATAACTTGATGCTATATGAATCGCTATATTGCAGTGTCTAATAGTGTGTCTAATTTATGAAATAATGTCATTTGTTAGTCATGTATTTCATGCTGAAGGTATAAAGGACTGCTATGTATAAAAGAGGTCACCTATCATCTTACTACACAAGAAGGCAGCATTAGAAGTAATTGTTGGAAGGTACAAGGACATGGATTTCACCTCAATCCAAGGAAATTTAAAGGAAGAGTTTTCATATTGCTGAGTTGCCTGATGAAAAGATGAACAGATAATGTGCAAGCCCAGGGTTCCAGCATTCATTTGTGAAGGTGAGAGAAATCACTGATATTTGGTGAGTTCTGGAAGTGCCCATATGGGGTACAAAGCTAAAACTGAAAAACAGGGGGTTGTTTACGTCATAGACAGCAATTGTTAGTTCACAGCAAGTTTATTCATTTTCTGCATTGAAAAGTTGTAGGATGTGATTTAGGGTAATTAAGAAGAGGTTGTAACAAGAGTCTGAGAGCAAGTAAACTACATATCTAAAGCAGTTAGCTAGAGGGGGAAAGTATTTGAGCAATGAGATATCCAGATGCAGGCATCTGCATAATGTTGATTGGCAGTTAAGTGGCACTTTTCTGCCCTAAATTAGGCATCCACTGGCTGTTTCTATTCTCCTTAACATATTGGTATGTATAATGTGGCAGTTCTGCAGAGGAGATATTTGGGTGAGGAGACTGGGGAGGACACTAAATACTAAAATTTGGAAATAATTGGAAGAATTTAACTTGGAAAATTAGTTGCCATTGTCCCAGCAAGGAACACATGGCATACTCCAGTGAGGAAGTCAGAGAATTTTTTTTTTTCACTCCACCCTTCCAGAGACTATTTCTAAAGGAACTTTTACAAAATGAATGAGATGGACAGAATGGTGAAAAATGACAGGGATCTTGCTAGCCTGTTAGAGCTGTAGCAATTCCTGCATCCAAAGGGCATAATGTGGAACTGTCTCATCCTCATTTAGGAGGGGAAAAAATCACATAACTCAGCATTTCTCAAATCAGTTGTAGTAGGTCTGCCAGACAAAATTCACATAATATTTGAAATATATTATACTGAATAAATGGTACTATTTTTTCCTGATATTCAAATTAACTGGTATTCTGTATTTTCAGTTGTTAAACCTGATAATCCTATCTATGGAGGATGGCATTTTTTTGGTGCATTTTGCCTAACCTAATTTTTACTAGTAACTTATTTTTACAGTAGTTTATAAAAATAAATTACTAGTAAGGTGAAAATAAAGAGCATAATGTAAGTTCCACCTTTTGAAATTTTAAGCCCACAGACATAAAACTCTATAAAATGATAATGGAAGTTTCCATTATCTCATGTCATCATCTTGGTCCATGAATTGCACTTTGAATAGCAATAATGAAGGAAATGAAGGAAAGGTCACACCGGGATGAGCTTTGGCACATTGAGGGTCATAAGGATTCTGCCCTTTTGAATTACTTTATTTTTCTGTGGTTATTTCATCACCTGGAATATGTGGATCATACTTAAACAAGTATGATGTTAATTCACACATGCAATGAGCTTATCATATTGATAAATATGTTAATAACAATAGTAATCATTATAAGTATTACATTAACAATATTCCCTTAATGTAACAATACCACACATTTGTGTATATGGCAATAGCAAGGAAGATGACAGTAGGTCTATTCCTTCATGAAACAGACAATATGCTTTGCATGGAGACTCTAAAATATAAAATGTAATTCCTGGAATATATTCATTCTACTTAACAATTATAATTTGAGCCTGATTTATGAACTATTTAAAATTTGTCAATTACTTAAAAAAGTAATTGCTGTTTATTTCATGTTTATTTATAGAACAAAAAATGTTCAATTCAGTTTTTTTATTTAGATAGAATAAAGGAACAGTAGTATTTCTTATGTATTTTAATACCTATCTTATGTAAATGTGTATGTCTAAATATTTCAAGAAAATAATTTGTATACGTGTGAAAATAAGTATAGGTTTCAAAGTGTTCCCAAATTCCTGAAAATAATTGAGGATAATGAATTTATTAAATTCCTTTAGTGACTTTAATGACTGCAGAAGCTTAAAATTGAGATCAAGGCATTCATTTTCCCAAAGAAAATACAGATACACAGAAACACAGGCACAAAGTCAAAAACATTTGATTTTGGATTTTTCAGAGAAATGCATATTTCAGAGAAATGCAAATGTATCAGAAGACTCTGAATATAAGAGTATAAGTAACTTCTATCGATGACACATCACTACCTCTATTATCCAAATTGATTACTTAAATACAATTGTGTGCATAGCTGTATATCAACTTCAATCTCAATGTTTTGTTTTCTTTCACTTTGAAGTACATGCATATATCAAATCCAGTTCCGTGCTGTTCTTTCCTAATTCAGGTCTATATCACTTGTTAAATCACACCCCAAAAGGTGTACTTTTTATTGAAATGCTCTCTTCACTAAATATTTGAGTTCAAATGGTCATAAAATTCTAATAACCTGATGCTTATTCTACAACTGGCTCTGTCACTGAGCTAATGAGGGTAAATTTTAAAAGAATAAATAAATAAGTAGCTATTACCCCTGAATGACATAACTACTGCTCTTAATTACTTTAAAGCAAGCTATTTTAGACCCAGCAATATGAGCTCATTGTTTGATAAACAGACTAGAAAAACAAGAGTTCTCATTTTGGCTTTTTATAAATTTATGAGGTTGCATTAATGGAAGACCCTAGTCATAGAAAGTCTGCTAAAATGGAATTGTGTCATCTTGGGCTAACAATATAATTATAGCAATAACTCAATAGAAATAAAATGTAGTTTCCAACCTGCTTAACTTTCTGTAAGACAATATAAGCTGAATCGGAACTTTCAAAAAACATTCAGTCTGTGCAAATATAATTGTACTAAAAAGTAGATGCAATATGTATTTGCTTTAAGAAAAATAGAAAAGCCCTTAAAATATCACTAATTTTAAATGATACACATTATAAACTATATTCATGTCTATATTTACTAACTTATTATACCAAGTCCCTCAAAAGTGATGATTATGATATAAACACAAGAGAAAGATGACCAAATAAAATATATTAAAAATGCTGTAATGATGTTTGCCATCTTTTTTTTAATTTGAAGGATGAATAATTCTCAACTGTACTCCACTGAGTACTATATAGTATAGTACTCCATTCAGAATTCCACATAGTATTCCATGTAGTATTCCATTCTGAATGGAATAGTATTCCATTCAGAATATATATATATATATATATATATGCATGAATATATATATACATACATGTATGCTAAATGAACAGAACCATTAATTTGTTCTTTAATTGACCATGAACTTACTATTATATTTTAAGTAACTGAAAAATGTTGAATATTCCATAAATCCCATGAAAATTATACAAATCACATCAATTTTTACAAGTCTATTCACTTGTCAGTGGACATATAAAGACCTAGGGGAAACAGACAGATTGAGAGTTATTAATCAACAGGCTTAAAGTCTCTAGTCAAATGCATAAGCCCTAGATCTGCTATATAGCATTGTAGTTAGAGTCAATGTGTACTTAAAATTTCTTGAGGTTAGAGATGAAATTAAGTATTGTTACCACGATAACATAAATTAATTACAAGGTCAAGAAAATTGTTTCAGGATACACTTTCTTTGAGACAAGAATTTTGACTGCAAGTGCATGAGAAAGTGATGATATTGATAACTGTATCTATCTATATGTATATATATATACATACATATACATACATACATATATATACATATACAAACTATATATATATATAGTTTGGAAAAACAATATAAAATAGTATAACTATTTCTATGCCTTGGAGATCCAGTGTACACTTCTGTAAAGTTCTGCGTTTTCATTTATTCATTCAATGTAAACATGTTTTCTGTTTACATGTTTTGTTTTTCTTCACCTTCCTTTACCTAAGATTATGCTATCTTTTACACTTTCAAATATTTATTCCAAGATAATTCCTCCGTAAGTTTCACCCATGTTAGTCCATAAACTTTGAAACATTCTTTGTTTGATTTTAAAAATGCTACCATTTTCTGATTGATTACCTCCCAATTGTAACTTCCTCAGAAAGGAGAATGTTCTCTTTAGTTGTTTAGTGCTCACTTTGCTGCCCTCTGCTATGATCCTCAGTTCCACAAAAGTTATCTGCCTTATCTCAGACACCCACAACCTGCTGTAAACTGCCGCAAGCCATAAGCAGAGGCAATTACAGGATTTCAGCAGCCTGGTAACCACCTTCCTCTCCTGGAGAGAACTCTGATCTGCCTTTTACCACGACTGTAGATTTTTGCTTCATAAATTTGTGTAGGTTTCTTTTTTTTTCTTTTTTTATTTAATACTTTAGGGTTGATCTGGTTCCTGCTACTATAACATACCTGGAAATAGAAAAATGTTAAGGTTTTTAGAGACATGCTTCCTAATGACTTCAGAAATCACTCAATTTCATACTAAAGGAAGAAATGAATTATAAAGACAGGAACTCAATAGGCTTGGAATTTAAATATTTGGGGAGGTTTTAGCTGTTTTATGTTAATATTATTGTTTCATATTAAACTTTCCTGTTCTTCCAACTTTGTGTATAACTTTAAGATAAATTGAAATGTTAACACCCAGTTAGTAGTTCACAAACAACATCTAATTAAATGATTTATCAACTCTCTTCTTAGACAGATGGAAAGACATGGCCTAAGCAGAAATACCCTCATCTCTTTTGCTTTTTGTGTTTCTCACACTTTTCCTTTTGACATGGGAAAATATCAAGTGTTATAATCTTAAATCCTGTCCTGGAGGTGAAAGCAAGATGTTCATTAAATATAGAAATTTGCCATGAAATATGGCAATTTTGTTTTGTTTTTGAGAGCAATTTATTTTTTTCAATTATATGCATGTTTTTTTTCTATGTATATAAAGTATCTCATGTAGTTATTTTACTTTATTCAGATCAGTAAGAACATGGTCCTGTTTTCTGATCTAATGTAACAATTTTAATTGTAAATTCTCTTCACCCATGGAATTTGATGAAAGCTAACACTTGCAACTTAAAATATATTGAGTTGTTGTTTTGTTCTGATAGGGCTTTTGTTCAAAATAATTTGTAATTTTTGGTTGCAAGTTTGGCTTTCTAAATTGTTGAGTTAAATAAATATTTTATATTAATATACATTTATATTGATATAGACATGTATCTTATAAATGTAAGTTTGTATGTAAGTTGATTCATATATAGGAGAAAAGTCTATTAACAGAATATGTTTTCATTTAAAATGTTTACATACATTTTGATAACATGTTAACACGCTCATTCTAAAAATATGCTTTATGCTTATATTCATTTTTTTGAACTTTGTAAGAAGTGGAGGTTTATTTTCACCTTCTTTAGATAGGTTGGCAGCTTAAAACTAAACTACAGATTAAACTAATTTCTTTATACAATCTCTTATTTACCAATCCAGAATAATTCACTGATCTCTTAGTCTTTCTAAAATCAATGATCTATAGTAATCCAGTTTCTTCAAAAAGGAGGAAGTATGTATATTACAATGATTTAATTATTAAAATATGTGGTTTATAAAAAGGTTGATTTACCATAGCTACCACTGTTTCCATTTTCAAAGATTAAAATAAATATCTGGGCATCACAATTATTAGAAGATGTCCTTTAGTGATAGAAAGTAATACATTAACATTTGAGCACTGATCTATACCAAGAAAAAAAAAATCACTTCAATCTTGTTTTCAAAAAAAAAAAAAAAGATTGAACATGTGTCCATATGACAACTGTAACATTTTGTTTGTGTACAATTATTTAGATCCTTAAAAAGTGATTCCCTTACATATCATAGCCAATCTATGGAAACAACCTAAGTGCCCTATTAGAAATAAATGGATAAAGAACATGTAGTATGCATATACAATGGAATACTACTCAGCTAATGAGAAAGATGAAATCTTGTCACTTGTGACACTATGAATGGAAAAGATTATGCTAAGTAGATTAAGTAAGAAAGAGAAAGACAAGTATGAAATAATTTCAACTTATGTGGATATATAAGAACAATAAACCAACAGAATCTGAGAACTAACAGAAGGGAAGTGTGACAGCACTATGGACTAGGGTGCAGGGTTTTGGAGATTTAGTGTTGAACGTGGTATAACATGCATTTACAGAGGTATGAACTTACTTTTCGAAAACCTAAACAATGTTGGCTCAAGGACCTCTTAATAAACATGTTTTTAAAAAGTACTTGCACTTCCTCAACTTTTAAAATACATATCTAATTTTTCTTACAAATTGGAAATGGAATATATTATGTCCAATATTGACTTAATAAGCAATAATTTGTAAATCTTTTAAGGTAGCAGTGAGAGAGAAAAAAAAAACAAAATATTCCCATCATGATTATAAAAGGTGAAGTCTTTAACTTATAATTAATCAATCAATAACCCCCATGCAGAATAATTAATGTAGATATTTTGGCTTATCTAATATAATAGCTAAAAGTAAAAATACCAGTCACTGAGTGGCTATTTCCACTCTGTGCTGCTGAGCCTATTTTCAAGGAGTAGATCACTGTTCTTTTTGCTTTACAATCATGTATTTTAGGGATTACTGGGCACATCTATGGATACACTGTAGAAGAAGTTTCCATACAAAGGTGTCAGCAGACTTTGGATTTTATCCTAATTTCCCTTTTCATTTTCACTGTAGTTCTCTCTAAACTATATTGGAGAGAAGGATTCTGTGGGATGCTGATAAATACCCCTAATACCTAATCTGTTTCCCTGATGTCCCTTGTTCCTAGGACTCCTAGTTCTATCATCCTACATAACTTTTCTCTTGAAAGAGTCATGGAATGAAGGGTATCATGTGGGAGACAACATCGTCTGCTAAGGCAGAGGGTGTGTGACAGCTGTAAGGATTGATCTTGCTAATTATGTTTGCAGGGACCCAGTCAGAGACTACCGTAGCTCTATCTAGATTTCTAGATAAGTAGGTCACCCCAGTTGCTCAGAGTTCTGGCGTACTTCACCCACTGGGGTACTTCCATCCACAAGGATGGGACATAAGGGTTGTATTTTTAAAAGAAATTTATTTACAGCAAGTTGTAACTCTCTAAGAACAAAAAAAGTATAAGATCGGAAGATAAAAGGAAAATCCCCAGAGATTTGAAATCCCATGTAGTACATGACACCATAGAGATCTGTTGCTCTCATATGGGCCCCATATCAGATGCTTTCCTCTATCTCCAGGAGTACACAGTTGGAAAACCATGTGCTTCTCTACAGCCTAGTACTTCACTTTGGTGATTTCCCTTGCACATATTTTCATGTGACAAACAAATACAGTCTGCATTTGTACGGGTATATATGTATCTGCATATATATTCATATGCATATATTTCTAACTTATCAATGACTTTTGACAAATCACCATTCATGTCTATTACTTTTTCTTACTTTTCAGGATATATGGAACTTTTAAATCATAGCATTGCAAATTCAAATGTAGAAATGTGTTCTGGTGTTCATCATGGTGATTTGGAAGACATTCAAGACATCTATTTTCTAGTTATTACTATAGAAGAGTTTGAATTCATTATTTTTAACTGACACTCATGAACACCAATTGAAAAAGTTACATGAATCAAAAATTTTTTCAATGTGGAACCTTAAAAATAAGTAAACAAAGCTTTATTTCCCAAGGCTAGAAATCTAAGATGAATTTAAGATTCAAATGAATCATAGTAATCCTCCATAGATGTCAAAGTAAAGGATTTCATTGTGTTGCCATTGGGGTGTCTATTGTTTGCAGGTTCTGGAAGATAGCCCAGACTTCACCCAAGACTAGCTGTGCTGCTGAGGGAATCCAGCCATTTCTCAGGGCAATCATAAAGCTGCAGTTTATGAAAAGATTTGTGGGAAGCTCCTATTTCTGGAACCCTCACTGTGAGTATTGTCTATAAATAGTGAGACTCAGGATGAGGTTAAGATTAGAAGCACATTGGGATGGAAGACAAAATCTTGGAATGATGGCTGAGAACTAGCACCATCAACCATGGATACCCTCGTAGTAACACTTGCAGAAGTAAACTCTGTGGCCCTATTGTGCCATGACTGAGCTATGATCAGCTGCCTGTGACAGAGGCCCAGTGACACCATGAGTATGTCTTCGGCTGTCCACCTTGTGATAGACTACAGCAGTCTTGGGCAGAGGGGAGAGGTGGCACAGATGTAATTATGTACTTATTTCATTGCTGGGCTGAAAACTGTGTCCAAGCTTACTTCAAATCTCCTGCATTTCTTGCCACCAATTCCCTTGTGGAAATTTGCATGCTATAATGGATGTAGATCCTATCTACTGATTTTGTGCTTAAATTTCCATTCCTATTCAAAGAAAGATTGGTCTCTAATATTAACACTCTGTGTCCTCTTTTTCAGGTCATAGAATAACTCTATTTTTAAAAAAGTTCAGAAGTTTTCCTGAATTTTCTATTCTTGGTGATTGTTAGATTAAATTTAAGGTCATGTGCTTCTTAAAGGCTTTACACAGTCTTTCATGCACACATAGGAGAACTGGGAATTTTTGTGAGCACCTTTTTGATTAATCTGTTTCTTTTTTCTATGGAAATTAGTTGTCTAGATTTCTAACTCTAAGGACAATTACCTCTCTTGTGGCTGAGATAAAAAATGTCTCATTAAATTACTTTTCTATGCCATTTGACATTATTTTGGGTGTTAGAGTTATCTGTAGTTTAATGTCTGATTGTTTTATTGCTTCCTTGATCTAACAGATTAATAAAGGCAGGTTGAAATCTCATATGATTATCTACTTATGCCTAATTTCCCTTCTGTATCTTATAGATTCTGAATTCAGTGAGTTGAAGGATTTTCAAAAAGAAAACTTTGAATAAATCCTTTTGAATGAGAAATATGTTTAAGATGTAGTCAGATACTACCCAGGAGAGATTTTGCAGAGCATAATGCAGAGCTGTGGATTTTATTCTCAGGAACACAAGAAGTTACTGAGTTATTTACAGAGGTCAGTAATGTCATTCAGTGAGTTGTATGACCTTTACTGTTACATGGATAATAGATATGTGCTGTGGGAAGAAGTCAAGGGAGAGCAGGTAATTCAAGGGTCCCCATCAGACATCAAATAATCCCAGAAAAGTCCCCTCACCCCTGCCAAAGTCTATATTTTATTAAAGTAATATATTCACAGGTTTTGGCATCAAGGCATGAGCATCTGTGGGTAGACATATTGTTTTACCTTCCACGGAGGGGCTACAGGAACCCTGTTACAAAAAATTATGATGTACAATTTCAGCTTTTCAGTCACTAGTCATTTGTCTTCTATCTCTGCTAGGATAGAGTATTATGCCATTTTTTTTCATTTTCTTTTGTAGAAAAATATATAATTATCCATTGCAGATAGCACAATCTTGTTCTAAAACACCACTGGCCTGCATGGCAATTCTACCAGAATCTTGTCATAAATTCTACACCGTATCTTTTTGCTTGACAGATAGCTGTAACACTAAGATGAATCAGGTTTATTGAAGTTTATTTGCAAATGTGGCAGGGCCACTTGTAACACTGTTGTAACTGAAAGGTTAGATTGGGGGTGCTGGGAGTCTCCACCCATAAAAGGATTATGGATACCACCCAACCTAAGTCTTACCCTCCAGCTACAGCTGAGACTGCCTTCACCTTGCCCACCTTGCCCGGTGAGTGGCCTTGTCCACCTGCTAACCTTGCCTGACACACTAGCAAAATCCACCCATGACCCTGACCCCATAAAAGCAGATACCAACTCAGGTGGGAGCAACTTCACTGACCCCAATCATCAGTTAGTGGACCTTGCCCAGGAGCTCATGGCAATAAACTCTTCTTAATTCTACTTGGCCTGGCTCCTGCTTCTCTTTCCTTGCCGCCATCCTTTCATATTTCCTTGCCACCCTTTCATATTCCTCTTGTTTCTGCCCCCCTCGCCATCCTTTCACCAATAAACCACAGAGACTTTCCTTTTCTCTGTCCCTTGTGAATACTGATGTCAGTTCTATTTTACTCTGCACTATATGAGAAACAATATATAATAATGTGGTTTTGACTTTCAGGGTGGTTTGTATTGGCGATACCTTACTCTTAGAATGAGAAACATTTGTGGATATCATTTGTCTTGGAATTTTCACCTGGATTATATTCAACAAATTGGAGAATGTATCTCTTAGTGTGACTCCTGAATGAAAATCATGTATTGCTTATTCAGTTCATTCAGCATAATGAAGTAATGTAAGTGACTCATGTAATATGATGCTTTGACTGATGTCCACAGATATCTCTGAATTATTTTATGTTGAAAGGTAAAAAAGTTACCACTTCTCTGTGAGAATTAATAGAGATTGGTTTCTAGTCTATGTGAATACACCTTTTCCCCTTCTTTTAAAAATGTTATTCAGTTTACTGGGAAAGTATAAAAGAATACTGTTTGTTAAATAATTGACACAAGTCAAGCACTATACATCTGCTCGATAAAAGATGGTATATCTGGCTATTGAAGCTATGTTTAAAATTGTGTTTAATACTTGAATAAATTTTCAGTAAGCTCCAGCCATATTCTAATTTTTTCTTTAATTCTACAAGAACATTTTTTATTATGGGGGAGAGTTGCAGGTCATAAGAGTTCTTGATGATACTTTGGAGTTCTTGGAAACAATTAAATTCATATCTTGTGTTGAAGGTCTGTGAAATACCTGGGTTTATTCTTGTTTTATGTAGTTGTCTGATTAAATGATCTCCAAGGATGCCTTGGGTAAGAGCAGATTAACCCTTGCTATGTACACCTGGCATGATTTAGTGATCTCCCTGAGTAAATGGTCACTATTGCATGCATTGTATTGATTTAAACATCTAAAAACTGTGGTAGGTTTGAAATCTCTGTGAAGAATAATGATTTTTATTGGAGTGACAAAGTTTTGACTCCAAGGCAACCATAGATTTTTTTTTTCTCCTTTTGAAATTTAAGGATTAACACTTGGGTGTCTACTTCAAGGTATTGCATTTTATTACCTATCTCTACATATCTTTACATATCATGACACATCATGACAATTATTCTGCCCTTGGAAGCTGTTGCAATTATTTTGATTTCTGGCTCATGGTGGTCAAGGGTTACCACCAAGAGGTATGCTTTCCTCATAAGCAGCAAAAGGCCAAGTTCTTTTACAGAATTCTATCTTATCAAACCTGGCTGTCCAAGAGCCCAACTGAACTACTCATGATATCCTTTCAACAGTGCATCTGAGCGGTGGTAAGCAATACACTTTAGCCTTTTCATGACATATAATCATTTGATGAGTGTCTGTGCTTATGAGGTAAATGACTTATGTTTTGCAGTTGACCAGAACACTAAACCTTTAACTACTCTCTACCACTTCCATGGGAACTTTAGCATTAAAGCTTTGATTAGTGTACCTATTGTTTTTTTTTTTTTTTTTTTTTCAAACTTCTAGCAATCCTTTCAGTAGAGAATTTGCTTTATCCTAGAGGTTTTTGCCAGTGATTTCTCACTGATATGTTGGGGGAAAGTACTTTGCAGACAAATTCTTCTCTAATGTTATAATCTAATCCTCTTGATCACTGTCAACTTCCAGTCCCATGTGTGTTCTTCTGTTATGTTTTATAACATATATTTGTAGTATTTTCCCCCCCATGACTACTCAATCTGCTAATCCATTATAATGGCCCATCGAACTTTATAATTGTTATAATTATAACAAGATATAATTGTTTATATGATTAGAGACTGTGTTTCATTATAAATATTATATTAAATTTGCAAAATATAGTTGAGAATTAGAATATTGTTCAGGTAAAGCAATTTAACCTAGCTTTTACCCATTAAATTATGTGCACCCAAAATTTATATTCTGAAGTTCTAACTCCCAGTACTTCATAATTCAACCATATTTGGAAAAAAGGATTTGAAAAACCTTTAAAGAGGCAGTTATGTGCAAATAAGGGCATTAGGGTGGGCCCTAATCCAATGTATTTAGAAGTAGCAGATATTTGTATACAGAGATACAGGGGAGGCAAACTGGGAAAAAAATCCACAAATGGAGAAGTTACAAAAGAAAATGACCTTGCCAGTCACCTGAACTTGGAATTTAAATCTGATAACAAAAAAAAAGCAAAACTGGGTGCTTATCCACACTTTAAAGGGGAACAGCTGGCCTTTTAAATCCAGCCACAAATCAGGTTCTTTCCAGCCCATGCATGCAGTAGCAAGACCACATAACATTTAAGAGGGAGGCAAAAACAAATTTACTTATTAAAAGATAAATTAGACAAGAGTCACTGAGGGGTACAAATGAACCCCCTTTGCTAATTTTACCACATAGTCCAGTCTCTAGTCCAAAAAGCACATGACTGCAGCAGCCAAGTGCATCCACAAAATGGTGACTGCCCCTCCTTAACCCAGATGAAGGAGTTAAGATGGCACTGTCACTCTTCAAAAACACAACTCCACTCGCTCCAAGCCAGAAGAAGTCAGGATGGCGTCATGGCAAGATAGTGTCACCCACTCTTTTCCAAAAACAGGAAATTCTAATTCAACAAGGAAAATCAGGAAGTCATTCTTTCAGCTCCAACTCCAAAGTGACACCACAAAACTCACTCAATACAGCAACACAGCAAACACTTGAGATGTCTCACATTGAAAACGGCAACACAGCAAACTCTCTTCAGTTCTCCAGAAGACTTCCAAGCTTCACAGTTTCAGAATTAAACCAAGTTTTCAAGTACCACATTTCCAAGACAGCTCACACAGGTCCAAAATTTCTCCAACATGCTTTTCCGGGCTCCTCACCAGCCTGGACTGGGGATGGAAGCCCGCAACTTGGCTTCCTTCCCTGCCCTGCTGCTCCACATGGCAGTTGCAGCTCTGAGGTCTCCAGCCTCCCTGCTCCTCTGCTTTCCTCCCCTTCCTTGCATATTTTATGTCTCGTCTCCTCTTTCCCTGTTTTTTTTTCTGTCCCTTCCCCACTCTTTTAATCCTCTTTTCTCAAGAGATGGCTTAACTTTCCTACTCCAAGTCTCCACCCACCAGGATACAATGGCTGCCATTATCATGTAGCACCACCAGTATTGGGGGCCACAGTCCCCTAACAGAATTACAGCCTTCAGAATTGTGAGAAAGTGGATTTCTTCGATTCCTTCTACTTAAACCAGCTAGTCTGTGGCAATTTTAGTAGCCTTAGAAAATGAATGCAGCAAGAATATAACATCTTAACTTTATCACATCTTTTTCAATTCACTCAAAATATATGTATGTGTGTGTGTGTGTGTGTGTGTATATATATGTGTATATATATATATATATATATATATATATATATTTGGTGGTGGTGTTTGTTTTTGAGTTAACAGATACATTTACTACAACATTCTCCTTATTTGACTTAAGTGGCAGTTGGGAGAAGTGAGTCTAAATATTGTTTCTTATTCTTGGAACTTGAAGTGAATTTTTATTCTTTGTCTTATCATTGTATTGTTTCACTTAAATCATGGCATTTTGAAGTATGAAAGGAGGCTGATATAGGGAGATTTAAAGACAAGAAGATAGAAATATTAAATCTGTGCAATGTGATAAAATTACTCAGAAAACAATTTGTTAACATATACAACACAGTGCATAACAAGGATGGAATTACAACTTATGAAATAGATTTTTTTTGAGATAACATTGGTTTACAATATTGTATTTGACTTAGAGGTACAGATACTACATTTTTAAAGATGCATATTCATTGGGTTTTTATCTATAGTGCATTTAAATATGTGTATATACTTAGTGTGTCTGAAACATGAGTAGTCTTACAAAGATATCTATTATAGGAAATCAATTAAACTTTAATCAAAAATACACAAGCTCAATGGAACTTTTAGAGATAACTTTTTTCTCCAAGTGTTTTTTTTTTTTTTTAAACAAGTAAACAATCCAGCAAAAACTACTTTTAAGTCATGCACCAAACTTCATCTTTGGTACAAAACTCATTTTTGAATCTGCTGTCTGGTGAGGGTGAAGGGATAACCCCTTTTAATTTTAGTCAGTGAGGATTCTTCAGTCCACACAAGCAGTTTGCCCAGAGATCAAACTTTCCTGATAAGGGTAAGCACCAAGATTTGTTCACAAACAGGAAAAGATAAACCAAGAATATAATAGTCCACACCTTCACAAGTGTCCCAAACAGAAAAGAACCCTGCTTCTGCTCCTTTGGTTGCTACACAGATTTTATCTCAGTCTTAGTGAAGTTCAATCTGAAACTACCAGGTTATATCCTTGTTTTTGGCTCTCAGTCACCATAGCCAGTATGAAGTGTGTTCTGCAACCAGCATGAGGTTCAGCTTGGGGTCTGACTCTCTCTGTCTCTGTATATGTCTCCATCTCTGTCTCTGTCTCTCTCGTTTTCCTCTCTGGGTCATCAGGGCAGCTCACTCTGTAATGATCTCCTCTTCCTTCATCCAGTTCCCAACCTTCAAAGACTAGAACACTGGGAACCCCAAAAGGTTTAAGAGCTTTGGCTCCTGCTCCAGATGCCTGATGCCAAATCAGTTCTCTCAACTAATCTTCTGATCCTCCTCCAAATTCTCTTCCTTCAGTTCATGCACCTTTCACTTTTATCCCCTTTTCCTCTCACATTATAAATCCAGATGATGGGATTATAAATCGCACTCTGATTTGGTTCAGTTATGATACCTTCCCTGGGTCTTAAAACACTAGTACAGGGAGTTAAATTAGCATAACGGCATTAACCAAGCCATACTCAAGATTTACAATACCAAGGTAAAATAAGGGAGTAACCTTCTATTTCAATTCATTCTTAACTTCTATGTCTTTCAGACACCAGTAATGGGGATGCCTTAAGTTTTACCGACAAAGAACAATGCTCATATTGAGGGTCCCAACTAAATCTAATTTAGAATAAATTAGACTCTCTCATTTAGCTTGTGAATCATGAAGCTTAATTATGTAAACCTTTGAGCTTAGAACACAAGGGCTTTCTTAACAGATCTGACCATGTAAGAAATAACTCAATAATAAAACAGTACTTGTTCTTATAGGTAGGTTCTCTTTTAACTCTAATTGATATCATGTGACAAAACGAGCAAAACGGAATGCTTAACCAAACTTAGAAAGGGGAGCAGCTGGCCACTTAAAGCCAGCCACACCCCAGGTTCTTCCCTTGCCTGTACATGCAAGACCCTTAAGAGGGAGACAAAAACAAATTTATTTATTAAAGGATAAAGCAAACAAAAGTCACTGAAGGATACAAGGGAACCCCTTTGGTAATCTTACTACACTGTCCAGTCTCTAATCCAAAGAGCACATGACTGTAGCAGCCTTTTGCGTGCACAAAATGGTGGCTGCCCCACCTTAAGCCAGATGAAAGAGTCAAGATGGCACCTCCACTCCTTCTTCAAAGATGAGCCACCACTCCTTCTTCAAAGATGCAGTTCCACTCACTTCAAACCAAAAAAAAGCCAAGATGGCGTCTCCGATCCTTCTGTGAAAGCAGTCGATTCAAATCCAATGAGGAAAACCAGAATGGCATCATCAATTCTCCAAAAGACTCAGCTCAGCATTCTTTCAGCTCCAACTCAAAGTGGTCCAGCATCAGCAAAACTCTATACAGCAACACAGCAAGCACTTCAGATGTCTCATGCTGAAAACAGCAACACAACAAATTCTCTTCAGCTCTCCAAAAGACATCCAAAGTACAGTTTCAAAATTAAACCAAGTTTTCAAGTACCATGCTTCCAAGACAGCTCACACAGGTCACAAGTTTTTCTAACATGCTTCTCTGGGCCCCTCACCAGCCCCAGGCTAGGGATGGAAGCCCGCAGCTTGGCATCCTTCCCTGCCCTCTGCCCCACATGGCAGCCACAGCTCTGAGGCCTCCAGCCTCCCTGCTGGTTTCTGCTCTCTTCCCCTTCCTTCTCAATTCTCTGTTCTCTCTCCTTCAAATTCCCTAATACTAACCCTTCATATGAGAAGATGTGGCTTTCCTTCCCATAGTCTCCACCCACCAATGAACAATGACTATTATTTGAATGCAGCACCACCAGTATGGGGTCACAGTCCCCTAATGTAATTATGGTGTCTTGTTTGAAACCTGTCTTTATAGTACTTCTAATAAATAGGAACTCTCTCCTGATTTGCAGGCATAGAAACCTCTCAAACCACAAAGTGACTACCAATGAACTTGGGGGTCACTGTCTCCCTGTGGGGGTCCTCTTAGGCACCTTCTCTAAGACTTATGCATGCAATACACAGGCTAGATGACAACCAAAGTTATGCTAAAATATGTCATGGCATTATTGTTAAAGTTAAGCCACTATTTCTTGCCCAGCAGGCAAGTTTAGGAGGCTTGCATGGAAAATGGGGTTGCTTAGGAAACGGGCCACTATCTGATGACCCAGCTAAGGTGATGATACATTGTGTAAATTTGGATTTCAGTCAGGACTCTCTCAAGAGCCCATCTTTAATGTCTGGGATAAAAATAGAGTCTTGGGACCCTCGCTCTGTGCAGAATATTGAAAGGTCAGTTTTAGGGCACTGGGCACCTCCACCTGTGAGAGGATTAAGGAAGTTGGATAAGTTCTCTAAGGGCAATACTCAACTAAAATCTTACCCTCTGGCTGTAACTGAAACTACCATCAACCTCTCCCACCTCACCCACTAAACTCCACCTCACCCATCTCACCCACCTCACCAAAAGAATGACCTTACCTGCCTGCCAACTTTATCCACCAGCAAAACCCAGCATACCAGCAAAACCCAGCATCCCCCATGTCCCCACTTCAATAAAAGCAGACACTGAACACATGTGTGCAACTTCACTAACTGCCCACCTTGGGATCAGAGAACCTCACCCTGGAGTTTGCAGCAATAAACTCTGCGTTAACTTGGCCTGGCTTCTGTTTCACTCCTTCCTTGCAGTCCTTTCACATACCACTCCTGTTTTTTGCCCATGCTTCCCTTAGCAGTGTATTTCAACGTATTGCCTTGTTCTGTACTCCATCCTGTTTCTGGGGAATTCTTTCACTCCTACACATCCTACTTACACCTGATTCTGTCTCACGAAAACATATATTCTAAAGTTGGTACAAACCTGTCCAACTATTTAGTTTTAGATATGAATATAGCAAATGAATAAAGTCTAATTTTATTTGTGTATATTTTCCCTTTCAATATTTATCACAAAGTTCCATTCTGAGCAGACAATTTGGTAAAAATAATTTTTATTAGAAGAATTGACTCAGGACGATTAGTAGCCTATTCTGAATTTTATTATCTGTGGGTAATTTACTGGGTGATAGGAATGGAACAACCATCAGAATTTATGTATGTCATCTTGCCATCCATAAACAAAACTGAAAATAAATCACACAGAATCAAGGGTGCCAACTTTATCTTTAAACATCTTAAAGTAACAGTAATTTTTCTTACAATCAACCATGAAAATACATAAAAGTATCAAGTATGTTTCACTGGAAAAAGAAAATCAAGATGTTTTGTTCTTGATTGTGATTTTTAAAAAATGTGCATCCTTATGGGTAGGTAAATAATTGCATTTGTAAGTAATGTTTCAAAGAATTACAATTGAAATTGATGTTTATTTCTACACAAGGCATTATAGTTTCACAAGCTATGTGGGATCCATTCAATCCTAACAAATTGTGTGATTTCATGTGACTGTTACATTTGAACAAAAGAAATGGAGAGGTTTGTTTGTTTAGTTTAAAGTTTAAGTAGTGGCTTCTCCATCTTGTCTTTTGATCTCAAGATCTTGTCTTCCACAAGAGAGAGAAACAACAACAAAATAACTGTACTATTGATTCCCTTAATTAAATTTTTCCACCAAATACACTTTAACAAGAGAAATACAATAACAATTATAGGGGCTCACAAAGGATTATAGAAATGGTAAAAGGGCCAGCCTGAAAACTCCTGTTTTTAATCTTCCAGAGAGAGACTGTACTCTTTCATTTCGGTTGTACTATAGTATAAGAAATCAATGACAGGTACATCTCTCTTTGGAATAACTTTTATAACCTTCTCTCAAAAAAAGTCTCTATTCTTGGCATGCCACCCACAGTTCACTGACTTTGAACTAGTCCTGTCCAATCTCCAGCTCAACTGGGTTGTTTCAGCTATCTCTTGTGGAAGCATCCCCTGAGACTTCTTTGCTGATATATTTCCAGCTGCTCTTCTCATAATAAAGATGATTTTTCAGAGACCATCCATGTTACTTACCAAATGAAGTTCAGGTTAAGGTATTTTCTTTTGTAACATTTTCAAGGTCATATAAGTTTACTAGTATATATTTAAAGACTAAAGAATATTGCCTGAAACACCTTTTTCTAAAATCCTTATGTTTTATAACTTCAGAATTCTTATGTTATTGTCTTGTATTTTTAAATTATTTTGTAAATGAGAAGGTTCCTACTATAAGAGTAGTAGTATTTTCAGTTCTGATAGCAATTATGAATGCAGTGGGTTCCTGTATTATATTGTCTTTAAGAAATAGGTAAAAATAATATGGAAAATACCTGATAAGGAAGTGCTTTTTCCTGACACTAATAATGCAGACTTTTAGACCTTTATTTAGTTTGCATTTTTAAAGATTAGTCAACAATTGACAAATTCATTTTTTAATCTCTATTTTGACTCAAACACTACATAGAGGACTTAAAGTTTCTTCGCTGTTCAATTCCCCTTTAAATACACTTGCCTTACAAACTTATTTAATTGAGGAAACTCTGGATTCATCTTTACCTGCTTCATTCATTCAGACTTCGACTTTCTGCTTGGTTTCCTCCTTTTTTTTTTTTTTTTCCTGTGGTCTAAAACATCTCCTAGAAAGGAAGTCAGGATAAACATAGATTTTACTTCTGATACAAGTTTTCTTCAAAGTAAATACCTTGCATTTTCTCTTATACATTACTTAAAGACAATTATCTAATGTATTTTGACTTTTTCATACTTATTTATGAAGGATCCATAAATTTGATGTGGCAATTGTGCGTTGGCTAGTAATTAAAACTCCAGACTTAAGTAATGTTCACCTAAGAAGAAATAACAATTGTTACATATTAAGTTACCAAAGAAATCTTAAGTTTGTCTGGTTCATTATACTAATATCAAACAAAACTTTTTTTT
>PVHY01003109.1:71998-85677 GCA_004024945.1 Uropsilus gracilis | reverse complement strand
TAGGTCTCTTCCCTTGGGGCTTTGCTGTGGGGCCACTGCCATTAGACAAGCCTCGTGTGTGTGTCTAGGTCTTGCTATTTTTGCTTGTGGAACCGCAGGCTACTGTTGCCCATGATACACAGACTCAAGCAATCCCCTGCCTCAGCTTCCCAGGTAGTGGGATTACAGGCGTGCACCACCACACCCAGCTATTTGGGGCTAGGTCTTGCTGTGTTGTCCTGAGCAGGACTCAGACCACGTTCCCTAGCCCCAGCTGCTTTGCAGACTGATGATTACAGGCATGAGCCATCATGCTCAGCTTTCCGTGGTATCTTCCCTCTAAACAAAGAGGGTGTGCAGTACCCTTATGACAGCTTCTCCATGCCAAGTTTTTGTTCACATTTCCTCGGTGACATTATAGAGATCATATTTTGTTGGTTCTCCCAGTTCAATGCGTGTGGTGCTCGCCTTGTTCCCCTTGAGTCCTGCCCAGGTGTGTCAGCCCCGGAAAGAGGCCGGACCTGCCTGCGCACATCTGAGCCCTTTGAAGACGCAGGGGTGGTTGGGGGCCGGGGAGGGGGGGCGGCAGGGAGGGGTGGGTGGTACGTCCACCACAGTCTCCTCTGGGTTTGCCTTCAACATGAGTGCTCTAATCAGGAGTGATATCATAAGACAATATCCATCCACAGAAACCAAACCAGTGAGATACTGGTGGAAAGTCCCTTAAAAAAAAAACAAAACTTTTGAGGACAATACATATTCCATTGTTTCAGTCTATAGGGTTGTTCAGTTTGATTCAATTGAAGTTGTTGGAAAACACTTTACAATATCACCATACAGACAACAGCATTTAAATAGTTAACTATTGACTTTCAAACTAATCATAATGGTCATCATAACCACGATGATCATCTCAGCTGCATAGCATGTAGTCTGTGTAACACTGTATATTGTACCTGTATAATTTTTCACTTAATACTGTGGCAATGTTGTGATTTGACAATATTTCATATGACAAAATTTTTTTTAAAAAATTGCTAAAAGTCACACATTTCAGACATTTTGGAGTCAAGGATCTAATCAAAAAGTGCTAGGTCGTACTCAAAAGACTAGTCATTTCTTCTGTGATCTACAAAAATTCATTTTCTCCACCCTCTGCTGTACTACTAACAGTTCATGCACTGTGCCATAAAATGTTAAATTAAGGGATATAGAAAAGTTAGAGAAGAAAGAAGGGTAAGTGTTACCAGTGGGAAAACTTGTAGTAGGTGTAAACTTTAATTTTTTTAGCAAATAGTTTCATAGCTATTAGAATCAAGAATACTAATTCAACAAATAATTAAATTTCCATCTCAAAACTTTTTATTGAGGCACTATCATTTACAGACTTAATTTGAATACCTATTTTAGGAATCCTTTTTGGAAGCCTTTGCTAAATATTCACTCCCTTCTCACATCAAACTTGGATGGGATGCCTTTCTTCTCTGTGTTAGAGTCTTTATCATAGTAGAGTGCCCATAACTCTCTCCACACATGCTCACTTATTAGATTGGAATTCAGATTCAAAACACTTGATCTTTGAAAGTTGGAATTTGCTTTCTTTCAAGAATCAGCAGGATGGAATCTATAAACCTTTAGCAATTCCCTTTTTTTTAATCATCGTGTATGTCTTACTATGATAAAGATGTTTGAAACTTCCAACACAGTGAAGATGGAGCTTCAAAAACAAGATGATTTCCACTCTTGCCATCACTCTCATAGGAAGCCTGAATCTGATTACTATGATTAATTTTAACCTTCTGGAAGCAGGTCTCAATGTTTGTACTATGGAGGGTTAATTCACATACTACTTGAAATAGTCATAGAATGGCAAATGTCTTGATGTGAACTATAACTTTGCAGTATAATTATTTATCAGAGGTAGACATTGATTGAGGTTTTCATACGGCCACTTTTATTTATGAGCACAATGATTTATTTTAAGGAATGAGTGACAGATGAAATCATATAAAACATATGGATACTAAAAGTAAAAGAATTATGTAACAGTATATATTATATATATATTTATATATATTAATGAAGGGCCCTTAACTAGCAAGAATTCATCTCCATTTTCATAGAAATGTACAATCAGATTTTTAAAGCAAGTGGCTAATATTGTTTTAAAGGATGGCAAAACTCAGGGCTCATGTTTAGCAAAATGTGACTATTTTAAGGAAAATAATCCTACAACAATATTTAATTAACTTTCAGCTAAAAATAATGAGCTTTTCCCCACCCCCATCTACCTTTTCTTTTCCTAATACTGGTCTCACTTAGAAAACGGTTTAGGTTGCCTGAGGATATAAAATCTGTCAAGAACATTATTGAGACATGGAGGAAGGTTGGTAGGATCTTCTCTGTCAGAATAGATGACAACTAATTATAGTCCAGAACCTGAAAACCCTTGGGGAAGAAGTGAAGTCTGAGTCTGCCCAGTGAAGATTGTTTGAGGCTATTTTTGATGGTGAGAGTATTTATGAGCTGTATTAATAATAAATGAACTAATGGTGTAGCACTAAATTATGAAAACATTCTTATTTGACCACTAGGAAGTTGCTAGCTTGGCAACAATAATAAAAATAAAATAGACATTAAATAATAAATCACTTCTTTAAAAGAAAGTTTTCATGATATCCTTTAATATTCATAAAGTTGTTAAAGGTTTTTAGGCTTTATAGTGCAGCTTCTAAGAGAGATGAATGAATATATTTAATGTAAGAGAAGCTTTGCGATTTCTCTCTACCTCACTGTGCTTTCTTAGTACTGTTCTCTGCGCCTTCTCTGGTATGAAACAATGTTATTTATAATAACACAGTACTGTTAGGAGTCACGTGTGGGAAAGAAGAAGACATGAGATGGAAGAGATAGTGATCTGTGAGTTTGGCACGGAACGAGGATCCTGGGAAGCATGTCCAGGTCTGACTTTAATGAAGTTATGAATCCCCTTATATACACTCACAATGAACTAATGAGGTGGTAGCAACCTGATTCCCAAAGGCGTATGACATACAGCAGGTAGGATGTGTAATAATAGGAGAATTCACCTGTGTGTGGGGGCGGGGGGAGACATCATTATATATTGGTCGTATGTCTCCTGAGACATTTCAAAGAGGTTAGGAAGCTGTGTTACAGGTGATAAACCTCCTGTTGACCAGCCTCTAGTGTAACAGAGGGGGTGAGACAGATAAAAGTTTTTCCTTTTATCTGGGGCATATCTCTCAACTTACATCCATGTCCCACACAGAACTCTTATCCTGACTATTCTGATCTGATGTTTAATAACTAGATAATGACTCTTTAGTTATTATCCTCTTTTGTGACAAAGGGAAGAAAAAATTTTCTGGTTTCTCCCTTGACTTGCATGAAGAGTTTTCTCTTATTTAATCTGCTGACTCAGGAAGTACAGTGAAGTACCACGGCTTTATTTTGATTCAAAAGAGATCAGATAAACTTCTATACTCTGAGCAGTCAGACAGACCTTGAAGCCATAATGTCTACAATCTTATCAAATGCATCAAAGCCTTTTTATAAAGCTTTGTTGAAAAATCAAAGCTGTGACACATGGGGAGGAAGGTGATGGTACCACTTTGGTGTGAGTAAGTTTATTAGATCCTTTGTCACTAGAACTTTGAGTATATGTGCAAGAGAATAGGAAAGATACAAAGGGAAAGAGTAAAGATACTTTTTTTTTTTTTGCATACCAGTGTTCTGTATAAACTAAAATGAGAAAGAGGACAAATTCTTAGGCAGATAGACAGATAGAGAATATCTTTTTAGCTTATGAACTAATGAACCTTGAGTAAACAATTCTAATAATAATTTTCACTATTAAGGTTGTCAACAACTCTAAAGAAAAAAGGTAGAGCCATTTATTTATATTTACCTTCATTAATTGACTCTTCTTTCTGCTGTTATTATTGACAAGTAGGATAACACTAAAATGGAAAACTGCTTTGGAAATTCAGTAAGAAAATAGATGATATTTAGCAATAGAGTGGGTTTAGAGTTTTAGGGCTTCATACAGATTTTTAACCTTGTATAAATCCTATCTTTTTTTTCTCAATTAATTTGAGAAGCTTTGCAATAATAGGCTCAGACATTACAAAACCACAAAAAATATGTTAGATAGTGTGAAGGTGTTGAATTCTAGAGGACTGAGAGATTAGTGAAGTTAAAGGAGAATTAGTAAACTTAAGTCTGGGTTTCTTTGCAAACTGACAAAAAGGACCTGAAGAGTTCATTCATGTATTTTAGTTGGTTATTAAGTTCTCAAAATGAGGAACTTAAGAATACTAATATTCTTATGCATATGCACACTAATATTATAGTCAGTTATATCCAGATGTCAGCTATATTTCTCAGTGATACAAACAGGTCACATTTATTTCTTTACTTTTTAACAAACAATTGCACAATCAGAATACAAAAAGTGATAAATTTTTCAAATTGCCTCATGATTATGTTGGTGTTATTTGGTTATTGCTAGTCTTGCCCTTCTCCCTCTCTGTTGCTGTCACAGAATGGTGGAAAAATAACAAATATTTGTGATGGAAAAATAGTACATATTTGATGCCAGAAAGTACCAAATGATAATGTGAGGTTATGCATATTTATATATATATATATAGAGAGAGAGAGAGAAGAGTTATAGATACTGATATATGTATCTCTGTAATATAAATATTTAATTGTGTCCTTACATATCACTTATAATATATGCACATATGTATATATGCTTATATGGATATATAAAGTATTTATATGTCTACCTTTGTGTGTATATATGTATATATAGATGCACAAACAAATATATAAAATACAGCTTTGTGTGTGTATATATATATATATATATACACAAAAATATAAAATATATCTTCCAATAAAAACAAGTTTAGTTAGCAAATTATACTTAGGAAATACACAAACAAATGTCTCATTATTTATTCCAAATTCAAATGTAAGTGGAAGTACTTTTAATCTGACAACCCTAAATATAAGACACATACCTTAATGCCATAAGTCACACCTTTAAATCAAGGTAATGTTTGTTTGTTGGTGCTCATAAATTTGTCTTGTGCATTGCTCCTGTGTGTTGTCAGAAAAAAGAAGCAAGTTTGGGAATTAGGAGTTAAGTAAACATTTCATACAGACATCAATTTAGAAGTACAACTCTTTTAAATGCTTATTTATCTTGAAGTGTTAGTGTTCAGTCATATTGTCTCCAAGCAGCAAAAGGCTTGAGATTGAACATTTCTGCATAAGTCAATTGCTTGGAATTTAGCACTTAAACTACTAAGAAATTATATTCTACAAAATTGTTAGTCCTTCGGGTCACCTCATAAAAAACCTTTTTGGCACAAAATATAGATGAACTATTTGTTAAAATACTTTCTAGAACACGCCTTAGAACTCAGGACAAAGTAGGCACATTTTAGTCTTCCTTCTGTGATTCTAAAATGAAAGTTTAAAGGTTTTTCTACTCTAACCTCATTTTTCCATCCCAGGATGGAGGTCAACATTCTGTATAGTATCTGTGTAACTATGGTTATTTGTAAGTTTATTATTGATATCTTGAAGTTGCGCTCTATTCTACAGAGAATAGAATTTCATTTGACTATTTTTTAAAATTTGATCTATTTTACCCCCTTGAGTTATAAGTTGCCTTAACAGTTCCAACAGTTTTTTACTGTATTTTTCCAAACATTTACTGAGAACTGAGAAACTGAGGAAGAAGAGGAACTGAGCAGCACCAATAGCCTCTTCTTTCTTCAGCTTGCTTAGGGACCAACAACAGTGCAAAGCATTGCTGTGGCTTCATAGCAAGTAGACATTTGAACAGCAGAAAGTGAGTGGGTGATATATCCATTTTATTGAAAAGCAAATGAATGACAGATTCTGTAAGTTTGCAAAGCTAATAAATGGTGGAGTTAGGATTTAAACTCACTTTTTTTTTCTGATTTTTTTCCTGACTTTCCAGTGACTCTTTTTATTAATAGTCCTACAGCATGTACCAGCAAACCCAATGGCACAGAAGTTGAGAACTGCAATATCTTAGTACTTCAAGTAATTAGTGGAAGCTCACAGAGTCACATAATGCCTAACAAATTCTATGTCATGAATCTATGGGGCATAAAAGTGTCTTCTATTTGTTTAATATTCTAGGTTCTAGTTTTTTACCATTTTTTGTTTCTTAAGACACTTATCAGCAATTATAAGATCCTTATATCACATGGAAATGGAAACTCCAAAATATTAAATTTCAAAAAGCAAAAAGAGAAAAACAGATTCTAAATGTATCCTCTTCTCCTGAGTCCATTTCTTTCTCTAATTTTTTCCCAAAATATAATTGCATCAGCAGATTTCCTAATATATTTGTTTTAATAATACTTATAATTAATCAATTTAAATTGCATTTTATGTATATTATATAATTTTGTAAGATATTTCTTCACATAATCCTACACACTGCCAAATATTGCAAAGCTTTTTAAGTTAATACTTGATGTGCCAAATGTATTATAAGTGCTTGTCATATTATGGAAACCCAAAAATAATAACGTGAAAACAATAAAAATATCAGATAAATATACAATTAGCATGCTTCAAGTGGTCATAATGTGCTCGTGTTTACACTCAGACTTCTATATGAATTTCCATATTTACTTCCCTAAATAAAAGAGTTATAAAAATAAGCTACCTGGATTTCCCAAAGTTATACAGTAGTTCTTTTACATTTAATAGTTTCACTGGTATATGAATGCCCCCTCCCTCAAGCTTCAAGCAATTGTGTAAAACCAATGAAATGTTACAAAAAAGCAAAAATATGGAAACACAATATTGCAAATGATCAAAAATGCACAGGGAGATGAGAGAATAAATGAAGCATTAACACAGGGGTACTGTCTCTGTGGAAAAAACCGCAGAAGAGGAAAGTTTACCTCATCAATCTGCTATTCACTCCTGAAATGACAGTTACAAACTTCCAAGAAATGTTATGGAAATTGTAGAATGTCTTGTCCAGCCTCCACAGATTACCATTTATCTTTTAGTGTTTGTTCTAAGGTCATAGTTGGTTCTTTCAGAGCCTATAGCTCAGTGTAGTTACCAAGAGCAGAAAAGGAATCAAAACTACCAAATCGTCTCAGATCCTTCAACCAGTCTCACCCAAAAATTAGCTATAGTTATATGTATAAATTAACTATTGAAAGTTGACTACAAAGCTGAGGCAGCTGTGGGTGGGGGAATAAGGAAACAGTGGGGAGAGAGCATGGCAGACTATAGTAGTAAATTCTTCGTACTTTGGTGTCTTTTCATATCAAGATGGGTCACTTGAAGAGTGACTCTGGTTTTTAATTTTGTTGTTTTGCCTTTTTTACCTTACCAGTCACATAGGGAGCCTAAGGGAATGATGCAGAAGAAAAGATCGACTGACTCATAGGCAGTTTATGTGTAAATTTAGAAACCATGGATTGTCCTATATTTTGTGATGAGTCAATGGAAGGTTTTAGTTAGGAGAGCACAGCTAGATTTTCATTTTAGATCACTCTGCAGGCTATGTAAATGCATTTGTGAAGTATTAGGGAGCAGAAAAACTAGTGATATTCATTACTGCAGCACTGCATTTTAAGTTTCTAATGTATGGGTCAGTGACCAGCAGACTCAATTGTACATTTTTTTTTTTTTATTTGTGGGTTATATGGTCTCTGTCATACTATTTAAATTGACCCCAGTGGACAAAATGAATATGCCAGTGTTCTGATAAAATTTTATTCATGAAAACTGTTGCAGTCTTGGCATGGGTATAATATGGTAGTATATGTTAAAGGAGGTATGATCCTATGCCTCTGAATAATCACATACAGTATTGTAAAACAATAAGAATCAGAAAATTGTATATTTAATGTGTTGCATATTATTTTAATTTTTAACCACAATCTAAAAAAAATATTTTCTTCTGACCACAATAAAACAGGTGGCAGTCTAAATTTAGTCCAAGTGCCATGATTTTTTGTCAACTGGTCAAAACCATTCATTTATTTTTAGAGGAGAAGAAAAATTTAAATAAAATTAAAAGTACAGAGTTTTGATTCATTGCTTTAAAAAAGCTTTGTTTTTAGGACCTCCTAGATTAGTATTTGTTGAATAGTATATATACAGTGCTACTTGAATTAAATTAAAAATATATATATTCAACCTTTTTAAATTAAAGACAATGTGTTGGTGACAATGAGAAATGAGGCAAGAACAGATGACATGCCTTTTAAGCTTCTGAACGTATGACATGCCTTTTAAGTTTCTGAACGTAAGGTAATGTGTGGTCTCTAACCATCATGAGAGTTCTGTCAAAAGAGACTGGGAGAGTAAAAGCACTCAATGAATGTCTTTTTCCTGGTTGCGGGGTGAGTCTACCTGGAACTTAGCATGAGAAGTAAGCATTGGTTAGAATTTTCTAATTAACTACCAAGGCACCCAGTGTTTCTGTACTGGCAATATTAGCATATTCTCTAGCTGAAATTGATAGATTTCAGTTCTTATTGATAGATTTCTCACAGGGTGCTTACTTACATTTTAGCTAGTAAGTTCTGTGAGCTCCTTTCAGTTGAGAATTTCTCTAAGAAAATTTTCCACTGGAAAAAGGAAAACTTTTCCTCAAAAATATATGCATATTATTATTAATAGTAGTTTCTTAAAGTATTATTATTATTCCTGATGTATTTTATGCATCTATATTCATCAGTGACATAGAAAAATGATGACACATATAACATTATTCCATTTTTAAAAATAAACTTTATTTTAGTATTTGTAAGTCAAGAGAGAAAAATACATTAGAACTTTTCTCGGATTTTTCCAACTTTTTTCTTCCACTCTTTGCTCTCCATTTTGCACCTGGCATACTCCAGTGATTTTTCCAGGCTAGAGGATAGTTTTCTTTTTCCTGTTCTCGTCCACTTCTGCCTCCTTCTCTTTTCATTTCAGCGACATCTTTCTTCTTATTTATGATCATTTACACCCTTGAAACTTGTTATTTCCAGTATTTTTATAACATGGAGTGAAATTTAAGCATTTTATTTCTTAATGGACGTATACTAATAGTTTCCAAATGAAATAATCCTTCCTAGCACCTGAATCCAAAAACAGAGAGAAGGGGAAGGGAAGATCTAAACTGCAATATTTCAAATTTATCACTCAAAGGGAAATGTGATATCACTTTGGTGCAATTAAGCAAAGATTCCAGTTTGTGTAGTGGAATAGCGGCATTGTTATTTTTGTTACATAAACAGGGTTTCAGAATATTACTTTTGTAAGATAAGCAAAGTTCTATCTATGAGAGATGTATGGAATTTGGAACTATAAAGAACTGAAAGTTTCCACTTAAAATTAAGAATGACATAAGGAATGACATAAGAATGACATAAGGAATCTGATTGGGTTAATACCTTCTGACCTAGTTTCATGAATTAGAAATCTTTCTGCTTACTAGTCATATTACATAAAGTATTATAATATTTCTATAGCCAAGGTTACCCGGGTTAACAAGGACATTGTCCCCAAGCATCATTGAACACATTGTTTATAATATAATATTTGAGTGAATATTCATGACTAAAAGTAGGGTAAATATACATTATCATTGCATTAGTCTTGTGTATATACATTATTTTAGGGCAGTTTCCAGTATTCTTTTTAATTTCCTATACACCATTTTTAAATTTCTATTCAAGCCTGATTTCTTACTTTTTTTCTTCTTTTGTAAAATTCTTTTCTTTTCTTTTTCTTTCTGTAAACAAATATTTAAAGTATATTTGTCTTAATTGATTAGAAAAATTTGTTCAATGACTAAAATCAGAAACAAAATTAATATGATACTGAATATTATCTTTCCTGGTCCTGAAACACAGCAGAAAAAACAAAATACAGGATTAGAAGGTATGCAGATAATTTATGTATCCTGACTCTCTTAACTTCTTATTACAAAAATTTAATTTAGTCATACATTATTATTCTCATTAAAGTTGAGTGGTTTTCCTATTAATACATTTTTTATTTTTCAGAATTTTATTGAATGCCTATTATGAAGAATGCGTTGTCTTTCATTCAGTGGTTAAAAACAATTCTAAAGCACGAGATCTGTCCTTAAACTAAGAACAAGTAGGTGCTATGTGTATATTTATGTGTGCACATCTGTACATGATGCATGGTGATATAAAATGGAAATAAGATTGTCTTAAAAGACAAAGAAATATTGATCATAAAAGCATGCCCATATTTGAGTAAATAACCAGCAATGAACTTTTGAGAAAAATAGCATTTTATTTTGACCTTCAAGGATAGCATTCATAAAGACAATGATTAAAAAGGAGAGATGGAATTTATTTATTCTAGGATTCCAGGTAAGTAGTTTATGTAAATGGTGAAGTCTGAGAAAACAGATCCTATAGGGTAATATGAATTCATTTTGTAGGGTTGAAATATCATTTATTGAGGTTAATCCTGGATGATATGGAGAGACATGAGAATGATAAACTCTACCAGTTCTATCTTGAATCTGCCTCTATTCATGTATAGTAATGACAATAACAGTACGGACATGATAGTGACACTATATTTTTTTACAGCTTTCTATGGCAGACTTGGCTAGTAGCCTATAAACAAATAATCCTTTAAGTACTATATTTGTTCCTATTTACAGATGAATAGCTGGATTACAGAGATATTTAGCATTTTTGTTATAATAGCACAGCTTCAATCAAGTAGAAGCAGATTTAAACTTCTATATTTCAATCTTTCCTAGTTTCTAGAAAAAGGAAGGATGGAACTAGGAAAAGGAGAGAGTGATATGATACACTGATGATGAAGAAAATGTATCCAAAATCGAAGTCACCAATTTTCCTTATGCTATGTGTGATTTTAATAATAGCTAGAAACTTGAGGATTGATAACAACCCTTTATTTCCTCCAATTTACCTATTCTAAACATTCATATTTATCATTAAAATTCCTTGCATTCTATCCCATATGAGGATGTCACATACATTCTTGACTATCTCTTGTCTGCTATCTAACAATTGTCCTTACCTCCAATGTTTCCATGTCTTCTAACCTTCTACCACGCTATAACCCAAATGATATTACTAGAACACTATTTGACATGAACACACCACCCTCTTTCAAAAAGATTCATGCCATTCAAACCACAAATGAATTCCTTCCTCTACCATTAAGCATACCGAAAATATGGGGATGCATTTTTTCTCTAAACTCTAATCTTTTTTATGTAGAGATCAACAAGTGTTTTCCTGAACTGTGTGACTGTTCTTTAATGAGCAAGTTCTTTCACTTCAACATTTTCAGTTTGTGTGCTTTTGCATGGCTCCACCTGGTGAACTCTCACTCTTAGTAAAGATTCACACCAGGTTGATATCTTTTATGAACACTTCATAAACTCTCAACTAAAACCTATTTTTCTATTTGCAAACATAGAATTCTATACTGACTTTAATTGGAGTCATTACAATTCTCCAAAGATTACTTCATTTAAACCCTATTTGGGAGATAATTGGTCCCCTACTATGTCTTATTATTAGCACTTGCAGGAGTCTAGCACAGAACCTGGCAGTCAGTGAGAACTGAATAAATGAAACATGAATTAATAACAAGGGTTGCAAATCTAATTAGGAAATCCTGGGTTTAGCGGTTTACTCCTGCTATTTTAAAAAAGGAAAAAAAAAGTCCAATTGAAGGAAAAAATGAAACACTCAAGCCTCAAGCCTTTCTACTGTCCAATTAATGGTGTCATTTAATTATATCATGGTTCAAGAGGCCACATATGATAAGACAAAAATTTTACAGTACATTTATGCCAGTATCTGAGCTTTAATCTAATACATGAAAGGGGGGGGTCTGAATTTAAGTAGTTGAGAGCTGTCACACACAGCTGTTCTGTGCTCCCCAAAGATGCCTGGAAAGCCAGATTTGAGGGGGTGGGGTGGGAGGTAGAGAGCACGGCAAAGACAAGGAAATAGGGAGCGGGGGCGATGTGAGAGAAATCCAGAAGGGCAGACAAGAAAATGCAAGATAATTAGCTGCCATGATTAAAAGGTTTCATTTTTCAAGTCACTCTTCAATCTAATTCAAACCATCTGAAATGTTAAGATCTATTTCTAGGCTGAGTAGAACAAAATTTTGATAAATAATTATCTTCCTACTTTCTCCACAAAAATATTAAGACAGATTCATTTAATTATCCTAACCAAGCATGACAGGGTACTGTCTGGGCTCTGATGGATTGTTATTTCCTGTCTGACCTGAGTATTTGGCCCTGAGCCTCATGTATGAACACCTAGGGGCACAAGCTAGCCCATCCCCTCCAGCTCACGGTGGAGTGCAGCGTGTCACACTGCTCATTTTCTGATGTGCAAGCTTTGCTCTTCCCTTAGGGAATGGGATTCTGACAGGCACTTTATCTCAACACATTGAATCTCATATGAAATTGTCACTTTCTCTTGCCGCCTTGCTAGTTAGTTCAATAGCATGATGAGATGCACAGAACAAGATTTTATACTGAACCCAAGTCAGAGACTTGTTTTATGGGAAGTAGACTGCTTTATACACATTTCCAAGGAGCAAAAGTCAAGACAGACAAGAGGGTGGCAGTGAGGCTGGGACAATTCACAGGAAGATGAAAGTACTTTATGTGTATGGTTCTGTGTTTTTACACAGTTCATCTCCACAAATTCTCAAATAATACAGTCACATGTTTCATTTATCAGAAAATCAAATATTATTAGTAAATTACTGAGACAGATGCATTAATTTCTGGCACATGCTTCTTTGTGTGGTAATTTAGTTTATAAGTGAATTTTTGAAAGTCAGGAAGAACATTCCAATTCATTTAATTGGAGAAGTGTGCATTCGTATAGCTGTTAATATTGGTTGAGCAAAGTGACATTTTATTTAATGATTATGTCCACTTGGCAGTTTTTCTAGTCTGTACTTCAGTGACTTAAGAGAAATGGGAATTTTCCACTGTTTGGAAAGTGTTGTGGAAAAATAAAGGATATCAAGGTTTGTACACCATTCTGATAAAGGTGGCCATGATGCTACTCTCTTTTAGTCTCCATAATTGTTCCACTTCTTCTATGTTGGAAAATGTTTATCTATTTTGTTACTGACTGCTCATACATGAACCTCTTGATTTCCATTAAAATTAAAACAAGCAGATGAATGAAGAGATATAGTCACAAGGGCCAATGATTCAAAGGGAAGCAGGAACACATTTTGAAGATACAAAACGAATAGGTCCCCAAAGCTAAAGACCCAAAACATAATGGAAGGAAGCAGCAAAAAGAGGCAGAAAACAATAGAAAGAGCAGCCACCAGGAAACAAGAAACAAGGGTGCAAGCCAAAGGTGCGAGGAATAGCCAATGAAGATATTGAGAAATAAAGGAAATAGAAGACCAAAAAGACTAAAGGGCTAAACATGGACAAGCAACAAAAAGAAAGGAGGCAATGAGACCAGAGGGAGCATGGTGGGGTGGGGGGGGTAATCATAGGGGGATCAACAATTATGCAATTGTGTATAATACAAAATCCAAAAATTAAAAAAAAAAATTAAAAGAGAACAAATAGATAAATGGAAATTGACCTTGAA
>PVHY01003109.1:0-71898 GCA_004024945.1 Uropsilus gracilis | reverse complement strand
TTTCCTAAAGCTTTAATATGTTGACAACCAAGAATCAAAAGACATCAGACCAAGGAAACATAAAACAAAGCAAACCACAAAACTTAAAACGTGTAAATTAAGATTAAATGGTATAACCACTAACATGCTACACATTTTTGATAAATCATAAAATAAAAGCTAATAGAAAAGATAAAAGAGAAACTATCTAGAAGGATCTTATACACACATAGTAGGAGAAAGTGTAAAAACAATCGATAACATAGCTTAGAAATGATAAAAGTTAACAATATCTCTCACATGTTAAAAAACAACAACAAAGAAAAGGAGAATAGAACAATGAAAACAAGAATTTTAGAACTTTAGTCCAGGAAACCTAATATCAAAATAGTAGACACTTAGAAATATATAGTGAAAATGAATTTGAGAATTCTTTTTAAAAATTCCCCATGCCCAAATGACATGACATTATGGACTTTTGTACCCCAAATCCAGTCAAATGGATGACAAAAGACCCAGGCAACCTTCCTGGCCAACCTTCCTTCTTTATAGTTGTACATAGAGCACCTAGAAAAATTTGGTTAACGGAATGGCATGGGAATTCTCATGGGGCTCTGCTTCATTTTATATCAGTTCAGACTGAAAATTCTAGCCAGGCAACTATTAGGAAAATTGTTATATCTACCTACATTTTCAGTGTTTTTCTTTCTCAAGTCCTCTGACTAATGATGATGAGTAGAAGTCAGCTTCTTCCCTCTGATAAGGCCTACACCAAAGAAATAAATGTGGAGTTAAAAAAAGATGTCCCAGTGCAGAAGGAAAGACCCTAGCCTGATGATGAGCAGAACTGCACAGGATAGAAGCTTCACTTCAGAGAAGGCAACTGCTCCAGACTGAAACAAGAAGTAGAAATGATGGAAAAGATATTTCAATAGTCATACAGTCATAGTGCTTCCCATGTTTGGTTGCAAATGTTACATGATCATTGACTCTTTTTCGAGCAAAAAAAATTGATATAAGTGAGAAAATTGATGTTTGCATACAAAACTGAATCGTATGAAAAACTAACCATACAAACTGAGAAATCAAGAAAGAGCTGTAAAAGCATAAAGGAGCAATAGTATAGAATCTGTTCCCTTTTTTACAAGCCTTACAAACCATTTGAGATTTCCAGCATTATATAAATATTAAACTAACTGAGAAGTTTAATTTAAAATATTTATTGTTATTAATGTTCAGTAAATGAATATAATTTTGACCATAATGCCTGTACATACTAAAACACTTATTTTATGTTCCAAGTACTGTGTCAAATCATGTATCTTTATATTTTCAAATCATTTTTAATCTTCATAATAACAATATGAAATGAGTGTTACTACATCCACTTTGTAAAATAAGTAAACTGAAGTATAAGGACATTTGACTTCCTATTATTTAAATATCTTCCAAACATCAAACTTGTCATTCAAAGCATGCTAAGCCTTAATATATTTCTAATATGTTAGCTGAACCTAAGACTCCTTTTAAATTAGGGACAATATATTTCTAATATGGGATGTAGTTGTAGAGTGAATGAGCAAACAATCTAGGAGTTCTTTCTAAAACTTACTTTTAGCTGTGTAACTCCAACCTCAGGGCAAAGGGCTCAACTTGTCAGAATATTACTAACTGCAAAATTCATTCTTATTAAAGAACAACAGCAATGACAACAAACAAGAAATTATTGACAAGGGTAATGATTCGCTATTGTGACCTTAAGCTAAATATAGTCATTTCAATCCACTTACAACCCACCCTCTTCCCTTTTATATATATATATATATATATATATATATATATATAAAGGGAATTTTATATATAAAGGGATTTTATATATAAAGGGATTTTATATATATATATATATACATATATATCAAAACAAACAACATTGGTCAACAAAATACGATTTTCTAAACCTCTGCTACTGGTTTTGATCATCACTTGAAAGTCTAACAAGCATGTTTGTAAGTCAATTTTTTGTAAGTGTTTTTTGAGCCATGTTTTATGACATAATTAATTAGCTTTGCTAATTGTCTCACTTTCCTTTTTCAAAAGAAGAGGGGAAAACTACTATAATGTATTGAATGCTGTTAAACTAGATGACTTTTCTTCAAACAAATAAAGTACATGTTTTAAGCTGCTTGATTATCTGCATAATATCCACTTTCAAGGGAGGCAAGCTATGGAATAAAGTCAGAAACCTACAGAGAAGGCAGGGGGTGGGGATTGGGGGGAGGTTGGAGACATTTAGATTGCCCAGTGGTTGTGTTTTCTTCATACTAGTCCCCTTTAATTTTGGAAGGAAATTCAATCCAATAAAATGCAACCCCCTAAATAAATCAAGGTTATAACAGGAATGGTTTTAAGGGCTTTGAATTCAATGTCTTATTCGCCTGAGTACAGTGGAAGCATAGGCCTTTCTGGATTGAGCGGGACTAGGGGGTAGGGGGTCTGAAAGGAATGGGAGCCTCCCAGCAACCCCCCCATCCCAGGAATCTTCATGTTCTTTCTATGACTGCATTCTCTCTGTGTCCTATTCTCTCTGTACTTTATTCTCTCTGTATTCTCCATGCACATTGCTCTCCTCGCTCATGCTCTTTCACTCTGGGAGTGACACCACCATTTTATCCTTTCCTCCCAGGTGAGCCCACATTCACATGCACACACCCACTGGGCTAGGCATGTACATCATAAGGAGGACGCAACACCACAGGTGCTGGTCATAGAGGCTAATCGAGGAAAAGGCCTGACCAACTCATCAA
The DNA here is from genome assembly GCA_004024945.1 of Uropsilus gracilis. Classification (NCBI taxonomy): domain Eukaryota; kingdom Metazoa; phylum Chordata; class Mammalia; order Eulipotyphla; family Talpidae; genus Uropsilus; species Uropsilus gracilis. Next base: position 69,115 of record PVHY01003109.1, on the reverse strand, counting down.
TACTACGCTGAAGCACGGACATCGACTTCATAAAGCTCCTCTACTAGTGAGAATATTTTCTATATTCTTTGGCTTGACTTTGTGCCCTCAAGCACCTCTCAGGAAGAGTGCAGCAGGGCATATACATTCATATTTTGGTACCAGATTTGTAAATTGAGTGACCTGAGTAAAATTCTTTTACTCTTTGTGATTCCATTTCTTCATCTGCAAAACAGGGATAATAATGATACTTTAGAGTATTGAATGGCAATATATGTATGAACAATTTGTAAACCCTTAAATCATATCAAACACTATTTACTTTTGAGGGAAGCAAATTCAGAGGACTGACATTTTTTCTAGACACAGGTTACAGAGCAAACCATAGACTGGCAGAGCAGCAGGATCAAGTTTGTAACTTCTGACCCCTGTAATTTTACAGAGCTGAACCTAAGACTCCTTTTAAATTAGGGACAATTGAATGACAGTGTGCTCTGCAGTGGGGATTGCAATGTGTGGTAAGACACATCAATAAACTCACCTTTGAGCAACAGAAATTGAGAACTTGGAGAGTCAATGAAATTTCAGGTTTAATAGGACAAATGTAATTAACTGAATATTAAGTCTTCTTTCCCACAGGAATGCAATGGAAATTGGCCTTTGACAGAATAGCATAATTCAGTCAATAATCACACTGAAGGTGTGAGTATAATTCAAAAATGAAGGCTGTGCTGAGATTCACCAGAGAATGTGGAGTTGTTCATGCTGCACTTATTTTGTCGACCTGACCATGGCAAGCTATGATTTTTTTCATAGGTTACAGAATTCTTAAACTTAGCAATTATAGGTTTTGAAGGTCCTAGATGACTAAAACCTTATAATGACATACAACTTTTTCAAGGTCAGGAAGAAAATTTATGTTCCAATATGACTCACTGCCAACTAAATTTTAAGTACAAAAAAAATGAAAATAGCAAGTACATCTTGAATAGGGAATTTAATCACTGAAATTCTCATTTTACTTAGTTAATTAGCAGCTGGCACATCAAATAATATATGATGCCAATTGTGGTACAAAACAGAACATCGAAAAATAACTTATGAGTAGGTAGGAAAAGCTTTTTAAGTAATTAAAGATCAGTAAAATCTGCAATTGGATTGGAATTCAAAACATGTCAATTAAATATGATTTCGACAAATAATTATGTCAGCTCTTCAGAATCATAATCATCAATGGAGATTTCTTGCACCTCCACTACTAAAACCTTCAACTGTCAACTAAGCAAAGAAAATATGATTAATGCAAAATTTCAGTATTTCATTGTTGGTTCATTATTTGCTGAGCTCAATATCCATAAATAAGAAATTTCCTTTTATATACTTTTTCTTAACTTTGTATCTTTGATTTCTTCCTGTTTATATATATATGGTTGAAATTCATAACTAAGAAGATGACAATTTGCTAGGAACAAAATCAAAGTTAATCTATAATTTCTTAAGATCTTGTGCATGCTGGTATAATTAACCTTTCACAAACAATGAAATGTTACACATGAAAAAGTGGGGGTGGGAGAAGAGGAATAGGAACCAATGAGGAAGAAAGAACTTTCTGTTAAAACAGCCATTCAGGGAGAGGCTATCAGGCATAAGTATGCCAGCATCTATGGGTTCAAAAAAAAAGTCTCAACTTACTGAAATTGTGACCTAATGCATGACACCCAACTTTGCAGTCAAGCGAAAAAAAAAAAAACAAAAAAAACAAAACAAAACAAAAAACTAAAAACAAGTTGATGGATATCTTGCTGTGAGTGTGCATACTGAGGGGCACCCCCAAGACTCCTAAGCCTTGCATACTCTAAATGAGCTCCATCATTCACCACATAAAGACAAAATAAACTCTTAGTGTGTAACAATTTCAATAGAAAATAACTTTATTAGACTTAGTGTAACTAAGAAGAAAAGAAAGAATAATAGTTTCCAGTAAATATTCAAATGTATGCATCTCCTCATGGGCCAGGCAAGTCTGGAAAGAAAAGAGCAAAATGAAAAAACAAGTTTATATCTCAACTCAGACATTTTGCATGTCTTCAGAAGCTTATATACAACTGCTTACTTGACATTTATCATTTCCAAATGGACATTTAGGAGACATATTGGAATATGTATGGCCAGAATTGAAATCTGAATTTTTCCCCATTCAGCAGAAATCTTCTAAATTGGCTAGATATGAATGCAAAAACATTGAAATCATCCTTGCTTCTATTTTCAGCACATCACAAAAGTCTATTATTTATTTTAAATCTGTATATCTAGAAACTGACCATTGCTTGTAACACCTACTGTCTGTGCTGAGTCAATAATTTCATCTGAGTCAATAATTTCTACTTAACCTTTTATTATAACCTTCTAGCAGATAGTTATTCTGTTATTATGAACCCTACTCTGCATTTTTTTTTGAAATAGCAGCCAGAGCTAATTTTGTAAATGAGTCAAATGATAGATCTTTTTTTTTTCCCCTCAAAACTCTGTAATGGTTCTCCACTTCAGAGTCAACACCTTGAAAAGAAATAAAGTGCCTACATGATGCAGTTATTTGTTATTTCATTCCTCATCTTGTTTTCTAATACCTCATAATTAGTAACTATTTCAGTCATGTTGATTCCTTTGCTATTCCTAAGTATTATCAAACATATTCCAACATGCTCTCCTCTGCCTCTTGAAAAATTCCTTTAATCTCTTAAATCTTTTTTCATATATATACTGAAATATAGTCACACTAATTATATCAAGTTTACAATATTGTGGTAATTACCAATTCCATTTAGTTGCAAATTTACTCTTCATTATAACTATGAGAAAGCAGAGCTGAACTCTTTAGATATTTTCTCTTTGTTGCTGGTAGATGTTAACCTTTGTCAGGAGATGTTACTTGAGCGACACTGCCAAGATAAAGGGATTTTTTCCCCTCCCTTCAGCAGGTTAAGCCAGGAAGATTTCTTCACAATTTGATAACGTCAGTAAGGGTGACTTCGCCAGCAGGTTTCTATAGCATCATACAATTCTCCAGCATTGGGGTCCTGCAGACTATTCTGACAACTCAGCACCAGCAACAAGCTTCTCCTATACCACTCAGGAAACTTTATTATTCCCCAACACTTTAAAGATTGTATTCCAGAAAGTTCCACTATCACAGTCCTTAGGTAACTTTCCTGCCACTCAGTGCCTCACAATCATGCATGCTCAAGCAAGACGTGTGTTGCCATTTTACTCTATAAGTTATATATTTATGGTTGTCAGTCTACTTACAATTAGAAATTTTGTAATCAGAAAATAGTATTATTACATATTTTAAAATATAGATGTTATATTGAACAACTAGAAAAATACATAGAGATGTGATATATGCCTAGATATTACTTCCTTATTTGAATCAAATAATTGCAGCATTTTTATTGTGTTTAGAAGTATCTACAATCGATCATTCTGTTTATTGGATAAGACAGGAATATTGTAAAGTTACAATTTTGATATAATTATGAAGAATCTGTTCTTTATGGTAAATTGTTTAATTCACCAATTTAGTGACTAATTAGTTAGCTGAATAACCAAGTATAAATTAATAAAGAAATAATATAATTTTTATAAACTTAATAAAAATAAATCAAATAATATTTTAATAAATGTTAAGTGCTGCATAAATGAAAAGAAAAATCCAAGCAATTTCAAAGAGAGAAAGCGAGGAAAGAAGAGGATAAAGAAACAGAGATAGAGAAAATAAGACTATGGAGACAAATTATACTGAACACTCTCTGCTTCCCATTATACTTTCAAGCAATTCTTTCCGAAAGCAATGGCCCAGAGCTGAAAACTCGATTTTTGCTATTGTGATCAAAACCCAGTTGCCTGATACTGCCAATGTCTTCTGGGTTAGAAACACATTTAAATGATAATAAAACAGCAGTATTGAAGATGTTCCAGCTCATATTCATTTGACAATGAGAAAATATAGTACACTTTGATTGTAATTGCTGTCAGACATGGAAATGGTTCTTCTACACATATTTATTCTAAATTTATTTTCTCTGTAACTTGCAATGGTATCACTAGCCAGTGAGAAACCAGAGAACAACAGGAAACATTTTAGTTAAATTGAGAGTCTTTCATGGTGGAAATGTTATGTCTAGAAATATAGTTATGCCATGGCCTGATTTATAGCAGTATTGCTAGTTATTTACTGTGTCATCATGATATAACTCTGTTGTATTTTTGTGATTTACCAAGTGCTTTATGTAAAATTCTGGGTGGTGATTTAAAACAGCTCTCTAAATAATTCCTTTCCTCTCTGTGCCTCCTGATGTTGACTCTGATTTATGATGTCAGACTGAAGATGAGAGGTTCCCATATAAAAAGGATCTTTTATGAGTAGAATTCTTTCTATGGCAGCCATAATAGACATTGAAGAGTTATCATCTAGGAGCAAAATACCAACAGGCATGGCTAGAGACTGCATGTGGAATTACTGGCCTCCATAGCTGTCAAAATACCATCCAATTTGCCACAGCCAAGACACCTCCGAAGCTCACTGAACTTCACATTCATCTTGAGAAGAGCACCAAGCAAATTTGGAAGAAAGAAATAGATCTATGATAGGTAATAAATCAAGTTGAAATTCTCTTTACTTTTCCTTTTTTCATCCAACAAATCCATATGATCCTACAAGTACATATCCTAGTTTTGCAATTACATGGTTACTTGGTTTGATATGTTTTACTTGATGTTTTGGAGAAAATGGGTAGCAAATCTATTTATCCTACCAGCATACTTAGCAAATATCAACAACTTTGTTTATGTCTAATGGCAGGAAATATTCAATGGAAAATAACTAATAGTCAATGTAATAAATACAGATGATATGGATCATATCTGATTGAAACCTTATTAATTATTGATAGTAATGCTACTGTCCAGTTGTCTGACATTAGTTACCTTTATATCTGCCCAACTAAAATGACTGTGCCAATTTAGTTTTTTACCTATTTAATTTGCATATTTTTAAACATGGTCAAAATTATTCAGGAATCAAACATTCTTAAATGATAACATACTAATCATGAAATTATACCTTTTTAAAATTTTGAAGACTATTAATCAGTAATTCAATTCTGAGAGTTATCTAATTTCTTACCCTTGGGAACAAGCATACTGAACTATAATCACCTGGAATGTATAAGTGAATATTTAAATAACTTTTTGTATCTCGTTTTCCATAATTCTTAGGAATTAAGTGTATCTTTCAGGTTGATTTGATGGGAAGACCCAGTCAGGACAGATATTGAGTTTACTCTAGCTGCATGTTTTTAGATACAGGTTAACTTGTCTTGCTACTGAATTTTGTAGCACATCAAGAAATAAATATTATTGTATAAATATCTGAATATCCACATTTACCACTAGAATAAACAAAGCATGTTAAAAAATTTGTACAAATAAATATTTCTTTTTTATGGAAAATATTTCTATAAATTAACCATTCACTTTCACATATTTGTAAAGGGCAAGGTGATAACAATGATTGTATACATATCAGTTCAGGTATATATAACACTTGTCTATTTTTTTTCTCTCTATAGCTCTTTTTTGGGGTTTTCATTATTTCTGCTTATTTCACCTAACTACTGGTCTCTGCTGTTTCTCAGCCTCTGTTTTAATACTGGAAAGAGATTTCCTACCTTGATGAATGATCTCTGCCAGAGCTTATATACTTTGATGCCCTAGCACCTCTTGGAGTCATAATGAGAACTGCTGCTTCCTAATAGGTATTGCTGTTAACTCTAGTGAGAAAAGGGATTTTACAAGATGATTTATTGACTACACAAAATGATTCCCAAACTGATTTGCTGGCTGACAAGTAACAATAATATTACCAGTTGGTATTAAATTTATATAAATGGAAAGTTAATATAGAAAACTGATATTTTAAAAAATATTTCTGTGTTGACATATCTAAAATGAAAAAAAATTTAAGTTTCATATCTTAATGGCTCCGATGCTTGAAAAGCAACTGCATGTATTATGAGTAGCCAATGCCTGATGGCTTTGATAGCTCAAAGATAACCTTGAAATAATAATTATCTTCAGATCTAAACAATCCCTTGGCTTGGTTTTTCTCATCTCAATGTTCTTCAAACTTTGTGTTCCTATTACTGTGATAATGACATTTTTCTTTACCAGAATATAAGACGAAAGACCACGTACTCATCTATTAAGTAGATAAGTTTGAGTCATAGTTTGAAGCATAGAAATACAACAAAACCTGATCATATTAAGCTTATTCTATAAAGGGCATTCTATCACTTTGCTCTATGAAGGTGGAAGGGAAGTAAGTCAAAGTGTGTACTGTATGATGGAGGGTGGGTGAATGTATACTCCTGGTCCACTCAATTCTGCTGACAGAGATATGAGGGAAATAGCTCTAGCTCTCCATCTAGATATATTTGTGATGTCAACTGAGATTCCAAGAAGAAATTAATTTCCCCCCAAATCTTAGAATTAAAATCTAATTTAGTCTAACTTTATAAGCAATACTCTTTTCATTATTTTAATACAGTTATCAAAATATTTTATTTATTACTAGGACTTATTTTGGAGAGAAAATGCATATTTTAAGAAAAAAGCATAAGCATATTAAGAGAAAATTTTAAAATACAGTTTTTGTTTCTGTGTGATTCACTAAGAAAAGTCAAAGCAAATTGAGGATCTGCTTTTATATTAGTAAAAAAATATAAAAACTTTTTTTTAGATTATGTTTATCTCGGTCAATCGGTACATATTGCATCTGTTTGGGGGTTAGAAGTTTAAGTAGAATATCAGACAACTCTGAAAACTATACTGTTCAGCAAAATTCTTCAAATATTTCTGCAGAGAAGGGGTCTAGTTGGTTACACACTCTTTGTGTCACTTCATGCCACACTTTTCAACTAAAGATTTTGTTTCAGAGGAGTGATTGTGATCTGGGACCAAAATTTATCTTCGTGAGTACCTAAACAGAGAGAATTCTTTGTACTTTATCAAGTTGCTTTTCTGATATTTGACTAGCTTTGAAAATTGCAGATTTTAATGGCTATGAATCTAAATGCTTGTACATTTGGCTTTCACTTTGTACATTTTATAATAGTTTAGTGGCTGTGGAGAAGGTAATCTACTTCTCAGTGGGCATGTTCTTTTACTACGAGCGATAATCTACTGAGTTCTGGAGTTCCCACAATATAAGCAACTCCCTTTGCGGCATTCAATTGCTGTAGGTCGGTAATGGTGGTTGGCACTTTAATAATTAGTCTACAGGGAGCTTTAATAGAGTAGGGCAACTGTTTTAATTAACTTAATCCCCAGAACATGAGTTGACCATTAGACATCAAATCACAGTTTAGCTCCAAGAGTATTTGAACTCTGAGGAAATCACATTTGTAACTACAGTGGGGATAACATTATCTTCTGTTATAAAACAATGCAGCTGCAGCTGATTTGGCTTCACTGGCCTCTGACACTCTGGTAAATGGAAATCATTATGTCCAATGGAATGAATGTATAATGGCAACAGCTTAAGAGTTTGGCTTCGGGTAGTGTAGAAATGATGTGTGATGGCCTCATTCATGAGAAGCAAAAGACAAATAGAAAAGATAGCCACTTTGAAACTTGCAAAGTGCATGTTTTCAGCCGAGCAAAGAAATGTATGTGGCAAACCAACTTAGAAAGCTAATTTGGCTCAAAAAGAATAGTATTGTAATAATGTGCTTTTATGCTCTGCTAACTCACTTTATGTTATACATTTAAATCATAAGACTATTTTAGTCACTCATTTATTTATTCAAACACCTTTATTACATATAAACTTTGTACAAGGAAAATGCTAGTTGCAGAGGACTCCAAGAAAAGTATTCACAACCATAAGAAACTAAAAAGCTGTAGTTTATAAATTATTTTACAATTGTATCACTGTATATAATTCATAAACATTTGAAAGTTCTCTTATGTACATTTCAGGTACATTCATTATTTATGTTATTTGTGTGTATATATAGGTATGTATGCATGTATGTATGTATGCGTGTATGTATACACACAAAATATACATAAACATTGTGTACCTATACTAAGATACTAGGTATAACAGAGAGTCAAAACTAATTACAGTGTTACTAACTACTAATGTTAATTAGGGGTGTATAGAGCATATGATAACTACTCAATTCTATGATTACAGAAAATTGCAATGATGACATCATATTTTGTTTAAAAAGTTAAAGGTCAAAAGACTAAATTCAGACCTAGACTTGGGTAGAGTAGAGCTGTTCCAAGAGAAAGGAATAAACTGTGCAAGAACTCTGATTTAAGGGACAATTTGCCTGGTTTTCAATCTTAAAGGAGTTCCTGCTGCTGCACAGAAAGTATGAATATGAAGCTAGAGGAGTGATTATATCATGGAGACTCTTTTATGTCTTCTATGAAATTTATACTCAATCATAAATAGCATATGAAGTTGCACTGAAAACATTAAAGAAAGCAGCTTGTAAGTAATGAAAAAGCAGACTGAATAATATAGTTGATTTAACACCAAGTATCCAAAATATTATTTCAACATTTGCTATGAAAACATTAGTAAAATATCTTACATTGCTTTCAGTAGTATTTGAAATGTAATGTGTATTCATGCTGACTGCACTTGTCAATTCAGATTTGGCATAGTTTAATTGTTTCTTTATGTGTCAATTCAAATTTGACGCAGTTTAATTGTCCAAAGTGGCTTCTACTTTGGACAGTACAGCTTTAGATCTCTACCATGGAACTGCCTTCATCACATTCTTTTTAAGACTTGGTAGTAAGTCTTTCAAATTCTGGGATTTAGTGAATAGAAATAGATACTTTTTGTTTTAACTCAAATTCCATTGGCAAATTATCAGTAATAAAGATGTCTTGACTATTATTTGATAGTCCTTTTAGTTTTCTATTTGCTCCACTTAATCTAGAAAAGATGGTTTTCTTTATTGAATGGCTCCTTGAAAATTCCAATTCATGACAATCAAGGGACTCAGGATCACAAGTGAAATCTCAGGCAATGTGATAGGTAACTGTTTTCAGAAATCAAATCAAAGAGTATATTTGGTTGTGCATCGAAGTTTCTGTGCTTTGGATAATTTAGGGATAATTTGGATAATTTAGGGGTTACTTCCAAAGTAACCTCTGAAGAACTGTCCGTAAGTTCATTTTCACAATGGTGTATCTAATATGCATGCAATTGGTTCAGATGATGCCAGTCCAAAAAGATGTGTTTTTCTTTGGAGCCATTTATGCATATTTTAATAATACTTACTTGTGAGTATATAATAACACTAAGGATACTGTTTTTGTTTTCAATATTATGCTACTATTCAGTTTTGTACTTATATGGTCCTAGGCATTTTCACATGTATTATATAATTTTCTTTTTCAAATAAGTCTTGGGACTAAGTATGATTATACCTTATCATATCTATTCATGCTTTCTATTGACAATGGATTACAGAATCATAGTGTCATCCACAGAAATCAGAGAGAAGAAAAGCCTCAAGTAACAGAATGCTTAGTGTCTTAATGAAGTCCTTAATGGGTCTGACATCTCCACTTTATAAAAGTTAGAACACCTCCAATATGAAGTTAAAAATATTTATTCTTTTTTGAGTATCTTCAAATTCTCTTTCACTTTCCATTAATCTTCTCCAACACTTCTAAAGTCCAATAAGTAAATCGAATCTAAGCTCTCTTCAAGAGTAATTATTTAAATTTCTGAAGATGGACATGAGGATCTTGGTAAATCTCTAAATCTCATTTTGAGTTCACATATCTGCAGGAAATGTGTTATACTTTTGGATTGTTAAACTTGGGTTATTAAATGATGAAGCAGACTAATTTTGCTTTCAGGAAACACAGAACTTATAGGTGAGAAAATTCTGGAATATACAGAATCTAACATTAAGCACAGGAGATAGAATGTGTGATCAGAGCTCAGACCCACATATTTTCACCTACATGGAGGGAAGATGTTAGACAGTATTGGAAATTTCAGGTGATGAGAATGGTAAATCTATACACAAATTTGGGTGAATTCTAGGATAAAATGTGCATGGCCTATTAACTGTCTGGAATGATAAAATTAGAGCAGGGTATTTAAATGAGTGTACCAGGGGATAAATTTAGAAAAAGGAGTGTGAATGAATAATATTTTGATAAAAATTTCTAGATTTATAGTTTAAATAAGATATTGTAGGATATGGAAGTATAATCTAATCACCATATCAATGTGAAAAATACTTGGAATTTGATGTGGGATATTTTTAAGATGTAGAAACAAACACTGAGTGGTTTTCTAACACATATATAAAGTGGTGGAGTTGGCTGTTGAATCTGGAGAAACTGATTCTCAAGCAATGTTTTTTACCACTCCCAAATTCATTGCTGCCTAGAGAGGAGGTGGCTATAGTAAATGAGATAAAATGAGATTTCTTTGGCATAAGAATAAGAATAAGGAAAAGTAAAAAAGATGATTCCAAAATTTTTCACACAGGTAAAGGGACTTGTAGATATTAAACAAAGAATGGGAGGTGGAAATAGGGGTCTCTGGTCTTGTAACTCATTTTTATCATTCTTCCATAGTAAATACTATTCTCATGTTTTGATATCAACAAGACAGCTGAGTGGCATTAAATATTTAATAGTTGGTTTGTTTGTAGAAATCGAAAGGTTAACTATTTTGAGAAATTTCATTTTTCTTTATGTAGTTATAATCATTCAGAATAATAATCACAAGTGAATGTTCATGCAGGTAGAGAAATAAAAAATATAGTCAACTTTCATTGTGATAAAAAACTGAGAGACACAAGTGATTGGAAAGGTAAGTTCAGAATCATTGTAATGTTACTAGCTCTTAATGATGGCAGAAGTATTCTTGAAATAGTCTTCTGTTTGGCTGTATTTATAAAACTCTCTAGGAATTTTTATATGTGAAAAAAATCTGTTAAAATGCTTTGAACTGATTAATAAAATCTGTATGAGTTTGAAAGATTGGCCTTGATTCTAAACCTGTTCTTACATGTAAGCCCTTTGCTATGGCATCTTGTAGTAACCACTACAAAAGGTGAGGTGCAATCCATCGCCATTGACTTATGGCTGTGCAAAATCTTGCTTTGGTTAATGATGTGGACAGAAGTGACTAGGCATAAATCCTTTGCTCAGTACTTCGGGGATCTCAGATATTTCAACTGAGGCTCTAATGCTTAACCTTCACTATGAAAATAAAAGGCCTGAGCATTTCTACAGGCTCCATGAGGTGAATGCTAAATGTGTAAGGGAGAGTCTTATTGAATGACCCCAACTGTGAAAAACAGTTGCCCAAACCAACCTGCCAACACATAATTTAAGTAGCTACAAGAAGTAGCTAATTAAAACATCATTTTGGTAAATCCGTAAGAAAGTCCTTTCTATGTTTATGAGAACAAAATACTTGCTTATATATGATAGAAATAATTAGTACAAAGTAAGAATTTATTTGTCAAGGACTTGCTTTAGATAGTAACAAGATCAAGAACTAACATTTCCAAACAGAGAGATTATACTACCTAAAAGTGAGTTATCAATATGCAACCTTCTTCCCTGACACTTTAGAAAGGAGAGAAAGAGAGTAATATCTGTGCAGACCAATTGATCTATTTTAACACAATGCTTCTTTACAGGTTGGTTTTCTGAAGTAAGGTATAGACTTTGATGATTTTTTTTTTTTTAGGGTAACCCTTGCACTGTTATCAACTTATCCTGTTAAAATGTTGGCTTCCTCACATAAAAACCTGAAGTCTTTTATAGAAGACCTTGAAACAAAACCCCAAATCTCTCTATCAAAGTTTCCAAAGTCTTATTAAAAATAGTTTAATCTTTAAATAACTATGAAAGAAGCTTAAAGCATTTTAACTAAAGAAGTTAAAGCATTTTTAATGCTATGAAACAATCTCCTACTGTAAAGCTCTATGTCCCTAAACACTCATAGCCAAGCTAGAGTAATGTTTCCATAGACTTCAGCACAGATGAGAAGATGATATATTTCCAGGTGCATCCATAGCAGAGGGAAAGCAGTAACCAGAACAGCCCTCTCCTCTGGCATCGGTGACCCTCTGGCCGGAAGCCCCACCTTACTCACAAATCTCATTTCTTTTCAGGTTGGGCAGCAGTTAAGAGCAGTATGTTTACACCACACATCATTGTTTCTGGTAGAACAGTCTTTGCTCAGAGGAGTCACAGGGACCTTTGTTTTCTCTGCAGGAAGTATTCTAAATGAGGATCAAGACCATCATTAGAAGAATGGAAAAGACTGACCCAACTTTCTATTTTTGTTTTACCTGAGCAAACTGGATGAAGGAAATATAGCAGAGATCATTCTTATAATTCTGGCTTCTGTCACTAGTCCCAGAAATAATATTAAATTTGGCAAAGTACACTCTTCTTTTGGGAGGTAATGTACAATGTTAGAGGTACCATCTGATAATGTATATTCCCATCCAGCTGGTGTCCCTTTATTCATAAAGTACTTTTCCAGTCCCTGTCTTCATGTCATTCAAGTATTTCATACACCTGATAAATATATGCAAAATGTCAGTTTGTGTCAGGAATAGTCCTTATTTGTGGGAATTGACCAGCAATAAAACTAGAGCACGCTATTTGTCTTTGCGAGAATGGACAGCAGTCAATGGAAAATAGGAGATTATGTTAAGGCAAGCTAGATGTGAGAGGAGAATTAAAGAGTCTAGTGTAGAGTTGCAAATTGGTTAATAGTATTATTCACTTTGAGGAAGTGACACAAATATAGATGAGCTAAAGGAGAGAAGAACTGACCAACAAGGAAGTCTGAGAGGACAACTGGTGCAAAGTCTCTGAGGCAGAGGACTGAACTCTAGGAGTCTTATAGTTGTCCATGGAGTGATCACAAGAACAAAACTAGAAGATGATTCAGGAGGGAATAAAGTCCCAAAATGTGCTGAACTGTGCAAGGCATTGTACTGGATTGAACTTTTATTTGTAGAAAATATGCCAACCCCAAACAATATGAAGTTGATGGATGATATTTAATGATTCACTCATTAAAAGAGTCCTTTTGGGCCCTGTGCTTAGAAAGGTTAAGAGAGGAAAAGGAAAACAAACTGGTAGTCCAAGTAGGATCCTGAACTATGGCAATAATCCAAAGTTAGTAGCAATGAAATAGGAAGAGAACAGTCTGAATATTTCTTGCAGGTAGAGCAATGTGATTTCTAACTAACTGATACGAGGTATGAAAGAATGTAGATCAAGAATAACGACAGAGATTTGACTCAAAGGTGAAAGGAGGGCATTGTCATTTACTGATTTGAAAAAACCTTCAACAATAGTAGATTTCAGATGTAAGAAGCCTGCTTCGTGCCCCGCAATAAATCTTTTGAAATTAACTATTAAGGAATCTCAGGAAACCAAATATCTCTTTTTTAGAAATCAACATCTTTCTCTTTTTTTATAGATTTTTTTTAATACTCCATAGAACTTAATTTGGAAATATTCAACAATATTTCAACAGTATTCAATAATTACTTAGAAGTGCTGAACTGGGGCAATTTAAACAGTAGGTACATTCAATACCAAATCTGATACTCCACAGGGTTAAAAAAATAACAAAAAGCTATGTTTTGTTTACCTGGAGGAGTCTGAAAAGGATTGATGGCCAATAGCACAAATGAAATACAAAATGAAATGGCAGTGCCAAATCTGTTTCTTTTTGCAAAGTAAGCCAAAAGAGATTTTTGATTGATTAAAAAAGGCTGGTCTCTCTTCATTCCCCACAATAGTTTGTGAAAACAAAACAAAACAAAAACTGTTTAGGGAAAAAGTTTGGCTAGTCCACATTCCTATATTCATTGAAAACCTTTCTTTTTTCTTTTGGAAAAATGTTTTTGTTCTATTTGCTTGACAGCATCTAGATCGTGAAATCAAAAATACATTGTATGTGCATTTTAATAAATATTTAATAAATTATATTAATTAAGAAATTTCTGCACAAATTATCAGTAAAACAAAAAGAGATCCTATTGAATAAAGGAAGATGTGTATATATCACACATTTGACAAATGACTGATGTCCAAGTTACTCACATAATTCAATCTAAAGCAAACAAGCAAATCAAAAAAATGCCAAAAAAATTTTTTTAAAAATGTCAAATAGCTACTTCTTCTCAGAAGACATACAGATGGCTAACAGGCACTTGAGAAAAAAGTTCACCATTACTTATCATCAAGGAAATGCAAATCAAACCATAATGTGATACCTCTGTAAACCTGTAAGAACAACCACTCATAGCAAAAAGACCAGAAGGAACAAGAGAATGTTCATAAGAATGTAGAGAAGGAAAAAAAAAAAAAACACTAAACATTGTACACTGTTGATGAGAATATAATAGGCTGGTCCAGTCTCTTTACAGAACAGTGAGTATGGATGTTTGTAAAAATATTAAAAACATTGATCATATGATTCAGAATTTCTAGTCCTAGATATCTATGGATGCACAAGCACTAAATCAAATGTATGTACATACACCTATGCTTATAAAGCACATTCACCATACTCAAGTTATGGGAACAACATAAGTGTCCTCTGATAGAGGAGTAAGTCATAAAAATGTGATGTGTGCTGTGTGGGTGGATAGAGAGACAGATGTACATAAAAACACAAACACACACAAACATACAGACACACACGAGACTACTATTCTGACACAAATAAGTGATAAATTCTTGCCCTTTGGGACTTCATGACTGGAGCTGGGGGGGGGGATAGTGTTAAACTGAATAAATTGGGAGGAAAAATGGATACTTTCATCTACACATAGCATTTAGACAAACAAGGCAGAAGGTTAAACAAATACCAAGCCAAAGTAACGAACCTAGGCCATTTGACTGTAAAATCAATACTACAAGATGGGGAAGTGTGGGGGGGGAAACAAAGAGGCAGAGGACACAGGAGATTATGTTAGAGATCTGATGGTGGGTTGAATCTGAATGAGTTTTGCAGACATGCTTCTGAGGAGGTCTGAATCCATGCCTTGAAACATACGTAGTGACATTAACCAATGTTGCCCCAATTCAAACAACAACAAGAAAAGATGGAACTCTTAAATATTAACCATACCAGAGTAGATAGAACTCATGAAATGTCCTTCAGTGCCATGCATTTACCTGCACTTCCTAGTTCTTTCATTCTCATTTTCTCCCTCTTGCTATGAGATGCAATATAATCTGTAACAAGCAAGTTGTGTTCAATCAGTATTTAACTATCTAAGTCAAGGTCTGACAATTTTGGTTTTGTACTTTTATCTAACCACCATGGGCTTCTCAGTTAGCTAGATTCATTAAACAAACATATAAGATGTATGTCTTGTTCATTTTCTTAAGTCTAAGTTTGATAGTTTATAATTAGCACAACTTAATATAGCACACATACAGAGAAAATGCTAGTTTTTCTTTTTCTTAACTTTGCCACTCAACTCTTTTTTGAACCCATGGTCATTTGCAAGCAATAAGGTATGAATTCTAATGACCACAGTTTTCCTAGTTACTATCCTGGAAGCAATATATAATAACTTCTGCAAATATTTACTAGGGCTCTCTTTATGTCATTCACTTTAATAGATTTAAAATCCTTTCACTTTAACAATAGGTACTTTAAATAGTTGTTTTCAGAGACTGACACTAAACCGTCATTATAATAAATATCCCCAAGTAGCTGAAGTGGCATTTCTCATTATTAAAAAAAGTAGTGTATTAAGATAAATACCAAGCAGATTAATAATGTGACAAAATCGGTATGGTTAAATTTAAAAATCTATCTTTTAAAAATATCACTCTGAAATCACTGTAGTTTGCTACAGGGTATCTATTCTTCCTGTAATTCGATTTTTATGCTTCTCTTCATTGAAAACCTTAGAACTAAAAATTTTGATGAAAATAGGATAAAATGCTCTCTGCCTCATTGCCTAACAGCACATAAAAAATGAGCTAAGAAAAAAAATGTAATCTTCCTTTCAAATACAATAAGCTGCTAAACAGAAAACTACTCTGAGCCGTAGAAACTCCTATATACTATTTCCTTCCCTTTAGCCAACACTTAGAATTTTATTTTTATGCCTTTGACTGTTATTTGATGTAAGATTGCATTATTCATCACAACATTCTTTCTTGTGCATTTAAGTTGTTTTTTATTCACAGTTTCTGGCACTTAGTGTAGCCTCTGGAAATGCGTTTTGAATTCATGAATTATTGCAATTCTTTTGCGCTTAGCTATTGAACACCAATTATGTGTAGGCATCATGCTAAGAACTAAGCATAAGACAAAGAGCAAAGCAGATCACACCTCTACCCTCGGTGTGCTTAGAGGAACATCAAGACGCAATCATTGGAGGCATCCACCTAGAAGTGAATTTGCAGATTTGAGTGGAAGGAAAGGTCTATTGTGAAATCCTGGGCTTCTGAGATGTCTGAATGGTGTGCTAATGGCATTAAGTTATTGGAAAAAACTAATCAAAAACTACTAAATTCTGTAAGTTCTATATTCAGTGCACAGACAAGAAATTAGTGTAAAAAAGTGAAGGAATGTAGAAAAGTAATGTAGAAAAGGATTGTAGAAAAGGGTGTAGAATAGTAAATGTTATTGTGAAAAATATATATAGTCTGTAACTCATGAAAATAACTGTGAATTACATGACTGCTGAGAAAATTGGCCTCTTTTTCATGTGATTTTTCAGGATATTTGTTATGCATTTAAAATAATGAATGTGCAGGTGTGTGTATGTATATACATATGTGTGTTTTGCACAATAATTCCAATTATGAGAATTATTTTAAAATATATACCTTTCCCCTATCACTAGATTTAAGAATTCTATGCAATTGTATGTTTGCTGGTCTAGAGTAGTAGAAATAATTGGATGTATAGATCTAGATAAGTCAGTGTAGACCTAGATCTACCGAGAAGTTATAGATATAAATACCACTTCAAAAACCAGCGTGCTTGAGAGCCAGAAGGACCCGATGTTTCAGTCCACATCCAAACAATATATCTAAATTTATTTCATCAGGCAAGTAGTTTTCTCCTAGAATATTTGTTCTACTGAGGCATCCATTTGATTGGCTGATGATCATCCATATCAAGGTCAACAATCTGCTTTGTTCTGTCTACCTATTCAAATGTTAATTTCATTCAGGTATTATCACAGACCCACTCTGGATTGTTCTAACAAATTTCTTGGGTATTCAAGAACAATCTCTCAGAGAACAGGCAATATGTTCTGGTGATTATTCCATGTCATAGTTCAGGTAGAGATTTTAGAGGTTCTGTATACAGAGATTAAGGTGCTCCTAAAATGGGAGAGATTTGGTGTCAACAAAGCTTGTTCTCTTTGTTTCTTTCTGATACCCAGGCATATTGATCATACATTAGTGGCAAAGCAGAAAATTAAGACAACGAAACATTTCACCAGTCACCTCTTTGTTCAGGCTAGTATGGCTATCAAGAGAGGATGAGCATATATGAAGAGGGTCTGGACTTTGCTACAGGAAGCTGAAGCTAAGTAAATGTTCTTTTTTAACTGAGAAGCTGGTAATTCTATGAACTATGCCTAAGGAAAGTGTAATACAATCCTTTCTCCCCTAAAAAATTAGAATAAGAACATAATCAAAAATAGAATTGAGTAGGCAATTCAGGTTTCTGTTGAACAAAGTGATATTTGAGGTATTGGAAAGTCCACTGTCCTGCTCTGAAAGATAATTAGTATTGGCTCATTGCCTAGTCTTTCTGGAATCAAGTAAATGCACAGTAGTTCATGTCTTTCTTGACAGAAGTGGAAACTTTGACTATAGATTAATTTTCATCTGGACAGTGGGTGTATTGTGAAAACATAGACACAAACATGGTATACTAAATTTTGTTTATCCATTGCACATGTGTGTGTATTTGTTCTTCTGTACAGTTTCAACTCTTAACACAATACAGCTGAATATACTGAGTACAAGCATAAAGGTGCTTTGCCGGGAGCAATGAAGTTTTAGATCTCCTCAAGAATTTGCTCTTTTAAAGGATTTATATCAATTAGTCTTTTGCCACGAAAAGTAAAACTCTTTGACTTCAGGTTTGTTTATCTAATTTGTCTTCCCTGAATACCTAGATATTTTAAAGAAAAATAGACCTGAAGGAAGGTGTAATGAATATTTTCCAAAGAACACAGGCATGCCTCATTCAAAATAGGCTTGGTTTTAAGCCATGATTTCCAGACTTCCATTTATCTTTACTTAAATTCAAGTGTGTGACTAAAGCTAAAGGTCACTTTATTTACCAAAACCAAAATGTCAACAAATAAGCATTCTATCTCCTGCTTCCTCAAATCAGCATGCATGGAACACAACAGAATGCTCTAAGACCTTCTCCTCAGAGATATTAGAGAACAGCATTAATCCATACAAAATATGTTAATTTCCAGCCTACTTAGCCCACAGGAATAGAATGGATAATGTGTCAGGAATCAAAATCTTGTGCTCTAAATATTCCTTTCATAAGTCACACTGAAAAGCAATAATTGTAGTGATTCTGGAAAGTCAGTTCCAGGAAATAGACCACAATTGTTTTGAAGGCAACATTGCTATTAAGTACTCAGGTACCTATAGACAAATTGTTTTGAACCTCTGATTCTCCCATTTAATCACCTCAAAAGTGGTGATAAAATTTACCTTATGAAGGAGAATTGGGATCTCAGTGGTGAACGTAATATGGTATATAGATGCTGATTTATAAAGACTCATACCTAGAAGTTATAAATGTTATAGCATATTTTTAATTGATGAACAGTGATAATAATCTATTCCTGTTTATTTGTATCTATTTCTGACATGTGTTCCTGTCTCATGCCACTATTTTATTGATCAATATTTCTTGAAATATATGAACTAACAGATTTCCATTTATTTGAATGTTATTTTGAAAATGATTGCTATAAAATAGAATGAGATAGTGGAAATGGTGGTGTTTTGATACCCTACAATAACTAAAAAGTTATTAGATTCAATCATCAATTGAACCATACAATGATGATGATGTAATTGTAGTGATCTGGAGAGTGGACTCTGCATGAATTTTTCTGTATGCTTGCTGATGTGTACACACTTTGAAATGTCAATGCATTTTGTCATGCATTTCGGGAAATACTTTTTGAACCCTCTTATGCGCCAGACACTAGGTTAAATGCATGTAAGGTAGTGGCAAACTAACATATCTTATTGTAGAGAGAATATACTTGTGAATGTTAGATATCAATGGGGAAGACAGTATATTGGAATGTGATCAGAATTATAATATAAAGAACTAGCAGCTTAGGGATCACATAGGTGAACTGAAATTCACCATTCAAGAAAGAAACTTCCAGATGAAGTTGTAGCTGTTGTGGTGATGATTCCACGTACTATTAGACATTGTGATTTTTAGAGTGATATTGAGAAGCACACGTTTAAGTATCACTTCCATTCTTCTGGCAAGTAATAGCTAAATTTCACTTATAGTGTACTATTGTATGCTTAAAAATCTTACTTTATGAAAAAGTGTACATAAAATATGGATCTGTACACAAAATATGGATTTGGTGCACATCATGCAAAACCTGTCATAAAATAGGTGTTAATAAAAGGCAGTAAAATCCAGATAAAATGATTGCATAGTTCAAGAACTAAAGCAGTCTACAAAAGCAAGAAAAAAAAGTGTTCTGAAAAATATAAAATTTTAGTTTAAAAAGAAAAGATGAAAGCAGTCTGAAAAAAATGAAGATTCTCTCAGTTGCCTGAGCCATGATGACAATTGGAAATGCATACAAATCAGAAAAAATTGCTCACTAGACACAATGCGTCATCCATCTGAACCATGGAAAGAGAATGATTATGGTATGCAGGATATTTTTCCCAATTGCAATCAGTGCATGGATGTTATTACTCAAAAATTAACTGACCAGGGAAAAAATCACATTCGAACTAATACAACTTGTCCATTAAGTCATCAGCCCCTTATTGATCAAGCACTTATAAGCTGATTCTGCCTCTTGAAAACTCACATTGTTGAGAAGAGACATTGAGATATTCATTAAAATGCACTAATGGATTCTCAGCAGTTATGCTCTGGGGCACACAATCTTGCTTGTCATAGTTCCTATAATTTGTATGAGCCGATTAAGTATTTGTTAAGTAAGTACCTCTGTGATTTCCTCTGAAGTCCAACAATATCCCTGGTATTATGTAGGAGAAGCTGTCCCACTATGCCCACTTCTCACTAGAGCCCTGTTACTGTTCTTGAATTTTTTTTGTTCACTTTTTACTCCTTTATTATGAAAGTGTATAATTTGGTAAAATTTAAAGGCATACTTTAAGTCAGAAATCAGAGATAATTATTGTTAACTGGTCAATTTTATGGTTAAATATGAAATAGAAATTTTATTGAATCTTTTAAAATCAAAATGTGGGCTAAATTTTATATGTTCACTATAAAGTGAACAAAATGTGGGCAAGATTGGCGTTCATAAAGATTGGGTACTTAGCCTACATACAGTGGTGTAATATTATCCAGGTACTCCTGTCTCTGACACGCTCTTTATCATTTTGTGGTTTTTTGCAATTAGCAGCAGTAAGTTTTATTCAGTTCAATGCAACATTTTCATATAGAAATCAAAATCTTAATCTAAAGTGATAAATATATGTATCAAGATATTCATGATTATCTTGTCAGCTTAAAAAATGGTATTCTTAAGATATTTCTCTCTCTCTCTCTCTTTTTTAAGTTCACATCCATAGCTGTACTTAGAACAGTTTCTGAGAGACCATTTAGAGCCTGCTCTTTAAAATGACTATCTGGCCATGTAATCCTGGCCTGATTCATAAATAGAGCTGGTAAAATTTTTTATTGCAGTAAGAATGGGCTATCATTGTCTTAAAGATCTTTACTAAACATTGAAGGGTTTTGATTTTTATGCCCATTCAAAAAAATTAGAAACATCCTAAGAATTTCTGTGTTATTTATTTGCTTGTTTGTTTACTTATTTACTTATATAATTACTTTAGTCACTGGCTATATATTGAAAAATATCAATTTGATGTGTTGTATAGTGTAAATCTTAACTCATAGAGAATCTGAACAAAATGAGCTCAGTTCTCTTGTATCAAACAGAAATATAACTCTTCATAATTTCGTTTCAAATGTGTTTTGTGAAATAATAAAATACATTCTTAGTAGAGTAGATAGAATCCATCATTATATAATCTGAAAGGAGAATTTACTTTTTAATCCATCTTTATATATTTGACATGCTCAACTACTTTGCTAATCTGATTAACTATTATTAGGACTTTTATCCAAGAAAAGGCAAGGTACAATAGGAAAGGAACACATAGTGCTTGCTTTATTTAGATGAGATGTATAGTTAATGTATAAAATGTTTATTGAAATGCAAGTGTCCATGAAATGGTGCTGATCAGAGACACTTCCTTCAACCAGCTGAGTGAGCACTGTATAAAGGTCTACAGTCTTAGCATAATACGGTTAATTGCTTTTAAAAATGGCCGGGCATGGTGGCACATGCCTGTAGGTGGCAGCCTAGGACGCCATGGCCAGGGTCAGGGATCGCGGTTCGAGTCCTGCCAGGGCCACATAACAAGACCTAGTCCCCAAAAAATAGCTGGGCATGGTGGTGCACGCCTGTAATCCCAGCTACCTGGGAAGCTGATGCTGGGGATTGCTTGAGTCTGTGATACCAAGGGCAATGTGAGCCTATGGTTCTATGAGCAAAAAGTGAGACCTAGTCTCAAAAACAAACAAATAAACAAACAGATGGATGGATGGATGGATGGATGGATGGATGGATGGATGGATGGATGGATGGATGGATGGATGAAAAAAATGGCCAAACAATATATCTAGTTTCACAGAGTCTTTCAGAATGTTGACACGCATCAACAAGTGAAGTCTAAATGCTATGCTCTCAAAAAGGGGTCGGTCATACAGCATATTTGTTTTAAATCATTGGTTTCATACTGAAAAGAATATGTGTGTAGTGCAGTATAAATCTTAACTGAGTAAGTTATGGTGACATATTTTGTGAATTAGAAGTGACATCACATATGGCTCATGTTTAGGGAACAAAAGTGATTAAGCTTCTAGCTGGCTTGCTTTATCTCTTGGAACATTTCTTTGAGATTCATGAGTTGACTAGATATGAATCTGTCCTCAAGCTACTATAGTCAAGAATTAACATGACAACAGAATGAGATGTTAATCTTATTTTATTTTTTATTAGCTCTAATTCTCTGAGTCTCCTTAGTATCAATCACTAGAAATAAAAGTGAAAGGAACCATCCCCAGTTTCCTAGTTGAACTTTTTTGGACAACATTGATCAAATGTTCAGGTCCAAAAGATTTGAACCAGGTCACAAATGCAAGAAAGGGTTCCAGTGGTTAAAAGAAATAAGGTCAGAGCCTTCGTTGCTTTCTTATTTGAGCAAAGCTTCTTGGAGCCTTCTTTTCTCATACCTTTTTATCATTTAATTATTAGTCTTGGTTAATCATTAATTATGCACCATCAATTATGCTTACATTATCGTTTCAAATAGATACAATATCTGATTGATTTGACTGAAATAACCCCCTTGTTTAATTGTCAATTTGCATAAATTCACATGCAATGAGGTGTTACACAGTGATTCATTAGGCAATGAAACAGCAGCAGCAACCTGAACAACAGGAGGCTTGATCACACAAATTATTGCTATTTTCATCAGAAAAGGAATTATATTAAAACTGACTTCCCTTAGTCTGGAATTGTGATGAGGAGTTTGTAAGGAGTTTAAGCTACCGGGGCTTTGTGGGAAGACACAAGGAAAGCACATACCTGGGACCACTGTCAAGACAGCTGTCCTGCAAGTAATTGAAACTCTCTCCCGTGCTGGTCCAGTGCTTTGCTGACAGGGCAATGGCGTGCATGCTGCTGCTCTCATTACAAGGATGGCAGTCTGAATGTGATCCCCAAGTCCAGGGAGTTGGATGACTCACTTCCCCCACTGAGTAGAAGTAACATTCAGTTGAAGGTGAGTGAGGTGAACTAGCAAATTTACTTTGTTTTCCTTCTTTCCTGGATTGTTTTTAAGTGCCACTATGCTAGGAAGGTGTGAGGAGTCATACTTAGTTTATTCACACTTACTTTGATAATAAGCTTGTTAAGTTTATGAGGCTATTATATTTTTAGAGGTCACAAATTTGATCATTAACAGAACTAAATTTGACCCTAAATCTAACAGACTCAGCTCTCTTCTACATTGTCTCCAAGTACCTATGAGCCACTATTTACCAACCACTTAGATAATTTAGAGTTTAGAAATATTACCATTCACACATAAAAGAAACATATTCTTAAATCATATTAAGATATATTTTTCTACATCTAATGGGACTCAATTATTTAAACCATTATAATCTACAACTGGTTTTAGGAAAAGTGTGATTACGTACTATATTTTCTGAACATTTTTCTGTTACTCTTTAATGACAAAGAATACTTATTTGTATGGCTTGACATTTAAAAAAAAAAACAGTGAATACCCTAATTTTTATAAGTTCTTTGAATTTATATAGCATTTTAATTACTATTAATATATGAGATCCTTTATATATGTGGAAATCCAGAAATTTATTTGCCCAGAATTGCAAACTACAAAAATTAAAATACCTCTAATTTTCAAATTCCTTTAACTTGAGTGCTTTTATTTTTTTCATCTTTCTTTTTAATTTCACATTACAGTGTGCCATAATGGGGCTCCTGATCCTTCAGAATAGTCAGGCGGAGTATTTGAATGCCAAAAATACTTTTCTTTGAAATCCCTTGTCATATTAGAATGAATTTTTTTCCTGATTTCAACACTTTCAAGAGTCAGAAAAAGATTTTTTTTGTTTATTTTTCTTTTGCCACTTTTACTACAGGACTCACATGCCCTTATAAGCTTTGAATATTGACAAACCTCTGGCATCTAATCTCATCTACCAATTATCATTTAGAAGCATGTAGTTTTTACCACATTTTCACCTTATTTCTAGTCAATTTTCCAATATCAAGTAAAATATTATGTAGACAACTTCTATAATGACCTAAAAATTGAAAAAAAAATCTCCAGTGCTTGCAGGATTAGTATATATATATATATATATATACATATATATATGAACAATATATATATATATATAATGAACAAGAAGTAACAAAACAAATCAGTATTTATCTAGGAATTATGTACATTAAGAAATATATATATGAACTATATATATATATATATATATATATATATATATATATGAACAAGAAGTAACAAAACAAATCAGTATTTATCTAGGAACTATGTACATTAAGAAATAGCCAGGAGAAAACTATAGACAGAAATCAGTCAATCCCTAAAATGAAATGTAAAAGTATACTCAATAGCTAGCCTAACAATTAGCCTCAGTATATAGACTATATTCATAAACTGGAAAATAGTATTGAAAATTATCAGTGAAAATACAAGTAAATAGAAAAATCAAAATTATGAAGGAGAAATTATTAATTAGAAGAATCAAATTTAGCAGGATGGATTTTTTTTAACTCTTTGAAACTTTAGTTAGAAAAGCCAGAAGGAAGTCAGATGCCCAATGAAATAAAAAGAAAGATATCGCCTATAGTATTCAAATGTCTAACAAATGTCAAACTTGTACACTTTGTGGTGGAACCATATGCAATAAAGCTATCTTTCTGTCTCTCAGATTAATTTTACCCATGAGCTATACTGATAACACTCATTCATCCTTGGCTCATCAACTAACTTTTCAAATAAAACTTTGCATATTGAAATAAAAGATTTCCTATCAGTTAACATGTACGTGATAATGATTTATTAGAAAAAAATTCTCAAACAATTTAAATGTATCTTCTCATTTGATGGTCTCAATAATTCAAATCCAAAATTTTAAAAATCAGTAATTGATATTTTAAATCAAGAAATGGACAAAAACTGAAATGATATAGTTGGTATCAGATTTAGTATTCAAAGCTATGCATATTTACACATTATATAAATTTTATTCTTTGTGGCTTTTCATTATCCAGGTGATATTGCCATCTTGTTCTCAACTTTTCTACATTTTCAAGATTTAGTCATTTCTTAGCTGTTTAATACTGCAGCTAACATTCTCTTTACAGATGACAAAACTTTGTTTAAATATGTCAAATAACTTGCTCAAGTTACTCTGTCACCAAAGAGCAGCAGTGCACTTATAACTGGATCATCAACATCCCAGGAACATACTTGCTGCTGGGATGACAGTGGTAACCATGTGTCTTTCTTATGTGTTTGGAATTAATTGACTGAGCAAAAGACCTCTTGCAGTAATCATTTCTTTTGAGAGAACCAGTGGCTAAACCTCTGCATAAAATCCAAAGACATTCATCATTATGCTTCTAGTCTGTTCAGGATATACATTTTTCTTCAGTTCATTTGTGCCATAGATACAAGTAGACACAGCTACAAATAAACCTATCAAAACTCTCATTTACCATTCAGGATATTCTTTTCATTGAAATCACTTATTCCTACAGCCTTCTCAGTTATCAAAGGTTTTCATTTTAGGAAAATTAACCTTTTACCTCCTACCACAGCTCTTCAAAACCATTTGCTATTGTTGCAATCTAAATTACTCAGGAGTGAAAAATTGCAGTCACTGTGTAAGAGAAGATTCTCTGGAGGTCAAAGACTTTCTTTTTCAGCTGTAGAAAAAAATAGTAGGTATTGTCAAGTAAAACTAAATTTACCTTGAAAAGTGTTTCAGACAATCATACAGTGTACTATATGTTATATAAAATCATCTCTGTAGTTTTATTTTTAAAATAAAAATGAATTAAAATTGTGGACATATAATGAATATGTTGGTACTGTCTATACAATAAATCTTAATTAAAACATTTATATATAATATTTATAAAATTAAATCAAATATCAAATCAAGGAAAATGATAATCTGAAGTGAGACTAATATGGACTTTTAAGTCACTTTAGCAAATTTTTTTAGAGAAACCTAGTTAATGAGTCAATGAGTTAAAATACTAAGAAAACAAACTAATTCTTTATCAGCAATAGTTCTACAGCATCTAGCATAGTGCATTTAAGTATAAAATAAATAAATGAATGGGTAAACAAAAGGGTAATACATACACTATAAGGGACAACATTCAGTGATTACCTTTCTTCTGACTTTCTGTTAGCCCTTCCAGTTATATACATGGTGTCTCACATGTCAATAATCAGCAATATTTATATGTTTTTCTTCAATAAAGCTGAATGGAACGGACAGGTGGAATTTTTGAATCATCTCATGTCATCTCTTAGAAGCGGCATAGGCAAATGTTGACTCTCAACAACGAACAACTGAAACTTATATAATGTTATGATCCAAAGTTATATCAATAAAAATAAAGAAAACAAAAAAGAATCCCAAATGGTGTAGGTTCAATTTTAACATAGTCCTTAATACATTAGCATCTACTCTACTCTATCTGACTATAACAGTGTAAAAAGAGTTATAAAAATATCCACATCTCCACCCTAAGTAGAGCTGTCACTCTTACTAAAAGAAAATACATCCATGACAACGGGCCCTACAGATTGTTTGCCAATATCAATTTTTTTCCTTAATGAACCAAGCTTTGCTTTATATACTGGTGCATCTGTAGAAGCTGACTTTGTCTCCACTATAGAAATAGGAATAGAACAGGCAACGATAATTAGCTTTGGAATTTAGCAAATGACTCCAGGGGGAAACTGGGGATATTTTAATTCCATGACACTGAAGACTTAATTCCTCTGTGTCCTGACAAATATGACTGTTCTAAAGTTTTGTTTCTATATCACAATACTTCCCACACCTAGTGGTTAAAACATAAAGTGTCTATTTTGTTCATAAATTTGCAATTGACAAATGGATAAGGGATCATGGATTCATTTCCAAGATAATTCATTGGCATGGATCCTAAGATGCTGTTGACTTTTCCCTGGGAGTTCATTTGGAAGCCTTCATTGCTCCTGTAATCTGATTACTCTTGGATCCAATTAATGGGATTTTTCAGAACTTGGACACTAGATTCCAAAAGCACCTGTTCAGAAATAGGAAATGGAAAATACCAAGTTTTAATAATTGGGCAAGAAAGCAGGTGCAGACCCATTTCTGCCATAGTTTATACTAAATTTGTCAAGGATCGACCTAGATTTAAAGGCAAGTTACATAAAGTTCATCTCCAGATGGAGGAGCATGTCTAATTATTTGTGGTCACTTTTATTGTTCCATTGCAAAGAAGAAAGTCTGCAGCACTGATGTTTTGCTGGTTATCTTGCAATCAAATGAGGGATGTATTTTAACCTGAATTTAACCCAGTAGACATTGCAACTAAAAATGGAAAGAAATTTGGTACTTAGAAATAAGAGTTCTCTTAATGTCTCCTGGAAACCACTTTGTTTGAGCTTTCATTTATGTGAAATAGTAAACTAATTTTCATTTTGAAAGCAAATCTAAACTGGGATTATTTTACTTGATATTTATATCAATCTAACTCATGCTATGTCAGGATTTAGAAGACAACATGAACTTTTAAAAATCTTGTTTATAATTTAAAACTGTATAGTTAGAAAATGAAAAAGAATGAAAAATAGAAAAAAATGGAGTGCAAAAGTATTTCATTTCTACTTATTGTATATAATATGAGTCATGCTAAATTAATGACTAAACAACAAATGAAGACATGAGCCATAGTAAAATTTTGTAAATTCCTTTGAATTAACCCAAAATTCCTTTATTATTTTGGGATTGTCATGAATTACTTGATTTATTTGTTTTAGAATCTATGCAGCAGATTTTAACTACATTTTAATTGATTTGCTAATGGTATTTGAACATTAATTGATTTGTACAAAATTTCTAGAACTATAAAAAATGATGTTATACAAGACTTATCAGAGCAATTTACCTATCAATATTTATTAATATCAAGAACTTCCAAATCTGCCTCCCTACAAGAGTAATTGCCACCTAATCTATAGGAAGAAGCCATTAACTTCTACTATTAAAATAAAAATGCATTTTTGTATTTTTTTCTAGATATCTTATTATAAAATAAAAATGGTACCCAAGAGAGTAATACATTACATTTCTTCTCCCCTTTCCTCTCTTAATTCTTAACCTCAGTATAAATATCTAAATTGGTACTATTTATACCCACTAAGAGTGAGGTGCTAAAACTTTTTTTTGTGTGTTACAACATGTGAAGAATTTATATTAAAAGTTTTAAATTCACACCCCTAGAGATTATATTTTAATGAGTGTGGATAAAATCTGCAAATTAATATGTATTTCAAAAAAAAATTGTTCAAGGACTGCTCTTGGAGAAAAGGCCTGATTAGGAGGAGGAGGAGGAGAATCATGTGAAAGGGAAAGAAAAAAAAGGGACCTAAATATAGATATAAATATAACTAAATGTAGATCAGTCCACACTTGCTGCAAATATAGATCTTATTTCCTAATATTGACTCTGAGATGTTGCATTATTTTAAATTGTGAATTAAATCATTAGACAATAATTGGGCCAATACAATGCTAATGTTACTTCATTTAAGTATAATTGAAAAAAGTTAAAATAGAAATACAAGATTTTAATGAAAATTACTTGGTACCAGAAAGATAATTTCTTAGGATGCAGACATTTTTTTAAAATGCATTTTGAAGAAGCATTGTGCTTGTAATATACTAAATTAAGAATCTGACTCAAAAAGTATCTTTGAACATTTCTTAAGACATAAAAATTGTATGTTATAAAGCCCTGAAGGTGATAATGTTTTCTTTACAAAAAAGAGAATATTTTCTTTGCAAAATATAATTTTATAATCATGATTAAATCTTTCCTCAGTTCCCTCTTTTGTTCCCTCTACTCCTCAATTTCATTAAGTCCAAATTTTGTCAATTTCAATTCACGGTGTTATTTGGGATCTTGGTTTAGTATTTTACTTCCTTGTAGTTTAAATGTCCCCATTTGTGGGGGGTGGGGGGGGAGGACTTTCATGGGATGATTGTTCTTTTAAATATCTCTACCACTCTAATCCCTCTGTATACAAATGTATACAAATAGATACCCACATACACTCACACACACAGACACACACACACATACACTAATATGTCTAATGTTTCTTCACATATCCAAAGGAGTTGTTTTCTTGCATTTCAATAGATTCATATATAAAGGCAATTCAGTAATGTAAAAATTCATAATTGGCCCCTTCAATATCAACAGACCATTATCATATATATTGTACACTAATTCTGGATTTTGAGAAAATAGTATAACAGTAAAAATTGTAGAAAAACTTGAAAATAAAATGCTCGTAAGCATACTATAAATAATCTAGATTTACTTTGTCTTCATTGAATTTTAAATGTTTTTAATGTTTATAATAATCAGTAAAACATGTAAAGATAGAGATCTGTGCATTTTACAGATAAATATGTTGTTATTTCTACTGGTGGTTTACATTTTTTTTTAGAAATGGATTACACATTATTATATTTTAATCTCTTTCAAGTTTTTATTTTATAGTTTCAAAATTGATTTCAAAGCTTTGATGTGATTTTATTTCTTCTATCCAAGTGTTCCCTAGTATTGTAAAATATATTCATTATAAATTAGACCTGAATCTTACTTGAAAAATACAGTAGAGTATACTTTACTAAAGTCATCTTTACATGTCCTTAGTTTATATAAGGTACTTTATCTATACTATCTTGTTTAATGTTCATGACCATCCCCATTAGTCCAATTTCACAAAAGAATAAACCAGGGAATTTAAAAAAAAATGTAACTTGCCTAAAGTAACAAAATTAATAAGCAGTTTGACTCCATGTAATTTTATTTTATAGCCTGGTGCTTAAAATTAGTTTTATTCATTCTATATAAATGATAGATAATTTTTGATGGAGTTATTTTCATCTTAATTTCATTCTGTGTGCTTTAGGTGTGTATGTGACATGGTTGTATACACCTGAAGAGGTGTGGACTCTTAATTCTATCCAGTGTTATAAATGAATATTTACAATAGAAAATATTTTGGTAAAGATGCCACAACATCAAGAACAATTTGATAGTTTCCCAATATGCAAATATCATATTGAGATGCAAGAACACCTTCAAATATGCCACATATTTTGTACTATGAACTGATATTACTATATCACCCTTCCCTTCTGAAGGAGGCAAAGTAAACACAATATGAGAACATGAGTTTAGCAAGGTTTTATTGAAAAGAGTTATGGGAAAATAAAAAGCAAATAATAGGGATTCAATAGAAATCATTTTGGAGAATTTGAAATGTATCCTGGGAATTTGATACAGGTGTTGATATGTGAAACATGCTTGAAGAGTTGAGTATTAAAATATCTGTAACTTATTGCAAAATATGAAAAAAAATTCTGAGAACATATTTCATATGTTATGCAATGATGTTTGGCTATTTCTCATAGAATAAAAGATGGGTCAGTGACAAAGGGGGCAGATGATTAATTTTAAATGGACTCTGCTCAAATGGAATCTTACTAAGGGAAGGGGAAGGAAGGAAGGAAGGAAGGAAGGAAGGAAGGAAGGAAGGAAGGAAGGAAGGAAGGAAGGAAGGAAGGAAGGAAGGAAGGAAAGAAGGGAGGGAGGGAGAGAGGGAGAGAGGGAGGGAGGGAAAAGAAAACATACAGAATGATGAAACTCTTCAGGTTGAACAAGAGAGAATAATGTTTGAAGTGAAGTAAAATTATAGGTATTATTTTATATTAGGAGACAAAATTTTAACAAATCTGATTTTTTAAAAAGCTAAAGAAATATTTTTAAAGTCATATATATATATATATATATAGAGAGAGAGAGAGCTGAGTGTATGAGCATATGCATTAATATCATCCCATTTGTGTTAAGGTTTTTTTTTTTTTTTTGTCCAATTGATGAAAAACTTTAATATCCATAGAAGTTTTTTATGAACCTGAGTCCATTTTATTACTACTACTACTACTACTACTACTACTACTACTACTACTACTACTACTAATTGGAAAGCACTTTTCATGGAAATGAAAAACAATAACCTTTCTTAAAGCATGTCTTGCCTGAAGATTTTTCAGCTTGGGTAAAAAGCAATAGTTATAAACCCACCACTTTTTTTTTCTCTAAAATAATTCATTCTTAAAAGTCATTAGCTTAATAGAAAGGAATTGATAGAGCACCTTTAGAAATTCTACATTAAATCTCAAGGATTTGCCTCCTTAAAAATCAATTGCAGAATCAAAGACTCATCATATGTGTGTTTGTGAAGGAGCAAGAAAAAGAAATATGGGTGTGAAAATATTACCTGGTTTTATTAAATATTTCTGAAAATAAAAATCATTTAAAATGATTTTAACCAAGACTTAGTCTAAGAGAGATTTACATTTTTTCTAATAGAAAGCATAGTTTTACATCTGAATGTCATTATTATAAATTTAGGAACATTAAGCCTCATGTTTCATAGCCAGGTTAGAAGTTTTACCTTCTGAAGATTTTTTTTTTATAAATTGAGCCTTATAATTGACTTCATTATTTCCACTACTCTGCTACAAATTTAGCACTGCATGAGTCTAAAAAAATTGTCAATATTACCTAATGATGTATATGGAGAGAAAATAAAAGCATGTTGATTTTTTTTTTTTTTTAGTTTTTCACTTGAAGAAAAAGAAGAGAACAACAAATCTTGGGAAAGGAAAACAAAAATATACTGAGATACTGAGCACTGCTGTGGCTACTTCTCTTTCCATTATCTTCAAGATAATTAAAAATATTTGTGCTTTATAATCTTACATCTCTAAGAGGTACTATCTGGAGGACAGTGAAGTGGTTGATGTACTTTTTTCTCCTCATGGGAGGCTTGATGAGTTTTGTTGCTGCAATTAACTCATGTTATTTCCAAAGACTTCCCATGTTAGAGGAAAATAACCACAAGATCAAAGCTGTCCCTGCAGTTAGAACTGAAAATGGCCACAATAACATAATGATGTTTATCCTTGTTTAGGAGAAATCAAATTGAGATGTGAGAACAATTCTGCTTTCTTTGGTAACTGGTAAAGTAGTTTCTTCATTGACAAGCAGGGGGAAATCTATTCAATATCTTAGAGTACGTGTCTGGATACTTCCATTATTTTCTCCTTCTGTTTCTTCTGAGCTATCTTTACCTATGTACTCGTAGCTTCACAAAATGCTGTGGCAGAAATTGCTTTTTGCTATAGATTTAAAGCAAGAGTCAGATTTGCAGTGCACACATGAAATGAAAGTTTGACAGATATTTATAGGCCCTCACATTACCTCAGAGTTGCAATTACAAAAAAAAAAAAATTAAAAGCTGATATAAATGGTGCTTTTTATTGTATGTAATTTCTGTTTACATTTATTTTTCTCTTGACTTTTAGATATTCCCCCTCCCTCCTCTTACCTTTTTCCACTACCCCATTTCTTCTTTCATTGCCAGTTATTGGTCAATTTTTAGTCCATTGGATTCTTTACCCCCATCATCACCCTCCCCCATCTCTTTTTTCACTACCAGTTATTGGTCAATTTTTAGTCCATTAGAGTCTTTTTTTCTGGAGCGATGTTCTTTTGTCAGCTATGAATGTGTTTTCTTGGGACACAGTGGCCTATACTTAATTTTTCAGATGTACCTTTGTAGCAGGGAGCCAGTTCATGCATGTTTGTATCCTTTCAGTGCCTCCTCCTTCTTACTGATCATCTGCTCTGACCCAGTTTCTGTCACATTTTGCTCCTTCTTTGCTCTGTAGTTCTGGTTAATAGCATTGGGAGTGTTTCTCCCAGCCAATGTTCTTTTATAAAGCTTCTTGGTCAATATAGCACTGGTGGATGGTTGGTCTGGTTCATTGTGGGGCTGCTGCCTGTCTCTGTGACTTTTCTTTCTCTGTGAAATGGGAAGATGCCCAGCTTGCACTGAAGGCATTTTTGAATCCATCTCTGGATCCATTCCCATCTGTGGGGACCTCGGTAGTTTTATTTCTGAGATGGTTCATATCTATAATAAGTCTCACAGCCCTGTGTCTCATGTTTGTTTGTTCTAGACTATGCTTCTTTTCTCCTCACCTCCATCTTCATGTGTATCTGCCGCTGAGTTCATAATTTAGTTGTTTCTGGTTGAGGATTGAATGGATTTGGAGAAGATCAAAGTGGTGACCCCCTCCTGGCCTGCTACCTTCTACAAGGCCCACCACCACCACAAAAACCACACCCCATCTGTTTAAGTTTTCCTTCATTTTTTTTTGCCATCTGCAGATGTTTCCAGAAAGGGATTTCTGAACTGTAGTTCATGGAGAGTTTTGCCCAAGTTTTCCTCAATGTATGCTATGGTTTCAGGTCTGACCTCTAAGTCTCTTATCCATTTTGAGTTTATTTTTGTACATGGGGTAAGGGAGATTTCTTGGTTCATTTTTTTGCATGTAGCAATTGCTCTCTTGGGAATCTACCCAAAAGAGATCTATATGTGGGTACAAAGGGACACATGCACTCGGATGTTTACCGCAGCACAATTTATAATTGCAAGGCCATGGAAGCAACCTAAATGCCCCAAAACAGATGACTGGATGAAAAAAATGTGGTACATATACACAATGGAATATTACTCATCAATTAAAAATGACAAATTTGATGAATTTATGGAAACCTGGATGTACCTAGAAGAAATCATTCTAGCAGAAAAGAGCCAGATGGAAAGGGACAGAAACCAAATGGTTTCACTAATATATGGTCAACCAAATGAAACTGCACAAGGGGAGAATGGAGACCAAGGGGAGAATGGAGCGGGTGGGAAGGGGAGGTGGTGGGTGACCCCCAGGGACTGAAATGATGTGAAATATAGATAAATAAATAAATTAAATTAAAAAAAAACCACACCCCTACATCAGCCCATGTGCATTTGGCAGGGGCCATGGTCCCAGTGTCCAGCTCTATGGCAAAGCTGGGTGGAAGGGTGGGGCATGGGTGGAAGGGCGGGGCATGGGTGGAAGGGCAGGGTAAACCCCAGCAGTCCCAGGTCACCTTGTATATAGTGAGGGGGAAAGAGGGACCCAGCAGCCCTCTGCTGCTCTGTGATATGGTGGGTATCACTCCTACTTTGCATTCCCAGAACCCGGAAAAAAAAAGAGGCAAGGCAAGGGCCCAGGTTCTCGGAGCCCGTCTCCATGGTGAAACATGGAGGAAGGATATATATGATGATTTAATATTATTGGAGAGTAGTGCTTGCAAGAAACTTGGGATATGGGGAATAGATGCTAAATAGATACGTAGTTGAATCAAATAGACAGATAGATAGATAGATAGATAGATAGATAGATAGATAGATAGATAGATAGATAGATAGATAACAAATTAGTAGATGATAAGTTTTTACATCACAACATCCCATAGACTTAGAATATAATCCATGATTTCTGAGACTCATTACTATTTTTAATGGTTTCGCTTCTTTTCTAATTCACAAGCATTTTCCCCCAAATACCATCACTATCTCCCCTTGTTCCTTTCCTCCCTAAGCTCAAAGCTTTATTATATTCATTGATATACATTTGGTTTTGAAACAATGTTTTAACTTATAAGAATTTTCTGTTATGTTAAGGTGCAGTTTTTACTTTTATAATGGTGATTCACTTTGTTTAAATAACTTCAGTTCCCTCCAGTTTATTAAAAATGATATTTCATCCTTTCTTATGAATATATGACACACTATGTACTATATCTTCATAACCCAATTGCCCTATGATGTACTGCTATGAGTGTTGTGAAAAATATGGGACTTTGTGTTGATGAGTTCATGTTCTTTGGATATATGCTCAAGAGTGTGATTGCTGGATTGTATGGTATTTTCATTTGTACTTTTTAAAGATGAATCTAGATTTCTTTCCATAATTGTTAAGTTAGTTTAGATTCCCACCAACAGTATAATGTGATTCCTTTTCTCTATAACCTTTCCTGAACTTCTTGTTGGGGGTCTATTTAATATATGCCATTTTCACAGGGATGAGATAACTCTCATTATAACCTAAGTCTGCATCTCTTATTAGAAGCAATAATAAATTGCTTTATTATGACTTTTGTTCTTCCAGATAACCCTTTTGGTGAATTTTTAGTTCATATTTGCTCTTCATTTATTAATTGCATTATTTACTTTTATTGCTGAATTGTTTAAAGTTTATACATTTTGGATATTAATCTCCCATCAGTTATTTATTGTGTAAGTACATTTCCATTCAATAGGAGTCTTTATAATGGCTTTATTTTCTGTCCCTAAAACGAACTTTGAGACAACCCTGACTGTTTCTATTTTTTACTTATTTTGACAAAAGGGTCATTCACCAACAATATCTATAGTATGTTATAATAAACGTATAACCAATGTTTCTTTTATGAATTTAATGATGCAGCTCCTAAATCTAAGTTTCTATCTATTTAGAGTTTATTTTTTCTATTCATGTTTTTTTTCCCTCTTTTTGTTAACTTAGAGGTTCATCCATTACATTTGTCTTCTCAAAGATACAGCTCTTAGTTTCATTGATATTTTCCTGTCTTTTTGACAATTATTCTTTTTAATTCCACCAACATTATTATATTTTCCTTCTACTAGCTGTGGGTCTTATTTAATATTGTTAATTCACTTTAGATATGACTCTTATAAGATTGTTTATTTAGGATTTTGTAGCTTCCCAATATTTGTCTATTTTGATAAGTATGTAATTATTGCAAATATCTTAAAGTATTAAGACTTTTGCTGTATCTCATATTTTCCTGTAATGTGTAACTTCATTTTTGCTGAAGTAAGCTGAGCACCAGCACTTGGTATAGAATCATTACAGAAGAACAATGGATCAGGAGGAGCCCAAGAGTTCACCTGTAGTAGATTCAGGAATTTGCATCTTCTACTGTATCTGCACTATGTGATGGTCATACATAGTGAGCCCTTCCTCTAGGCCAGCTACTAAATCTTAGTGTCTCACAGTTTTATTTCTACTTCAACTTTAGGCTATTTTAAAGCACCAAATTCAACATTAGACATGAATTGCAGTTACATGAGGGTCAGAGGCCAGGTGTTCTCTTAAAGTACAGTCTTATTTCCTAGTTTTTACTTCTTCTTTGACAAGTGTTGAGACACTTGTCAAATATTTCTTTGTTTTGTTTTTATTCATGGGAACAGTGAAGCTGGCTGTTTTGAATATCTCAGCACAAACTTCACATAGTAACCTTTTCTATAAAACTAAGATGTGCTCACTCTATCTCTCTGCTGATTCGGGCTCCAGTGGTTTAAAATTGAGAGTCTCATATTCAAACTGGTAGTCCACACTCTATATTCCTCTTCCTCCATTTCCTCAATAGTGAACCCTGTGTCCTCAGTGCCAACTTGTGGACTCCCTTTTTTTAGTGGGGATCTTAGGACTTGTAAGCCCAAGTCAATAGTTGGAGGGAACTTGTTTTTGCAACCATCCCAATTTGAATAAATTCATCATTAGCTCTAGCAGTTTAAGAGAGAACCTTTGACATCATTTTCACAGAATTTTTAATAGTGAACATAGGAAAGCAGTCTGCAGGAAAACAGCAACTTGAGCCCTATCCCCCAGGGTGAGCTGCCCTTTAACCCTCCTTTCTAGGTCCCAGGGTGTAAACTTACACATGCATATGCCCATGTTCTTTGAATGCAAGTATGTACAATCAAGATGGAGGACAAAATACCACAAACATTGGTTACAGAGGCTAATGGCGGAAGGGTATGAAAAACCCTGACAACTCATTTACTAACATAGCAGCTACTCTTTCTTGTATGGTACATTTTCTCATTATCACTTTCAACAAAGTTCACTTAAAGATTTTCCTTCCTATTTCCATCAGACTATTACTCCTAGTGTGTGCTGTGTTCATGTTTACCCTCAGGTTTGTTTTTGTTTTTGTTATTATTTATCTTTGTCCTACAGCCATTTAGTTTTATCTGCAGGAGTTAATCTAGGCATCTTCACTCTACAGCTATCTTGCTCCAGCAATCATCCAACCCAATCATCATTTTCAAAAGAACTATCCAGATAATCTCACACTGGCTGAATTCCAACAGGACACTAGTGAATTCTTTCCACTAATTTTTAAAACAATCTATTGAAGTAAATATCAGTTGCCCAAATTAAAGCAAATATCAGTTACAAAGTTGAAAATTAGGGGTGTAAATGACTTAATATAAATTAAACTAGGAAGTAAAGAAGTGGAAATGCAAATAAGGCAATATTAAGACCTATTAAGGCAATAGATCTTTTCAGAGTCCCTGGTCCTTTTAAATAGTTGAATGCATTTGGCAAAATAATAAATTCATACACACCAAGTAAAATCTCATGGGCAGAAATAGAATAAGACACTTTTAAAATGTTTATGTTCTGGATACATCATTCTATGACTTCTTATGAGGTAAATTATGATACTGTTAGATGTTTTAGAATTTTGAGTCAGTAATGTTATTTTTCATACCTTTGATTGACAATTATTTTGAAATTTTGTTTTTTGTATTGCCACTGAAAAAATATTGAAATACTTTTAAAAGCTAAAAACCCAAAGCAGCAGAATCTTTGGTGAACCTGTTTATAATGTCAGAGAATCCTGCATTTGAGTGAAACAGAGAAAAATATTTCTTTAAAGTTTCTAAGTATATTCTGTTAAAAATAGAATCATTTCTATTGGGATGTTATATGATGACAGTATTTCCCATACATGAAGACATGTACTGCAATAAAAAGAAGAGGATTATCTTTGTGTTAATAAGATCATATGCCATAATATCAAATACTTATTCACATATATACTGCATATAAGATGCTAGGGAAGAATGTAAAGCCTGCTTCTAGCATTATAGTCTCAGGTCCCCATGACTGTCAGTGAGAAATGGGTTAGGATACTATGTCTATTAAATCTTCACTTCAGAAGTGGGCATCTTTGCACTCTAGGAAGGCAATAACCCTGTGCTTGACATTATTCTCAATCTACTATTTTTTCCAACACTTGTGTAGCCCAGAAGGAATACAAATGTTTTCTCCCTTACCCAATTCATGATCATGACACAAAACATTTTCAAAGAGTGTAGCAACAATTTATAATCCCTTTAAGGAAATATTTGTTGAGACAGTAGGTTAAACAGGTCAAGAAAAATTATTTGGACTATTTCCTGTATTATTTACCATCAATCAAATCAGTAAAAGAAGTTATTTGAGATACAAATGGTTTTCCAATAGCAAGAACATATTTCATCAGTTCATTAAAATACATTGCGTTACCTCTTAATGTTTAATACTGGCATAGGGATCATGCTATAGCCTGAATTTATGCTGGTTTTTCTTTCTTTCTTTAATATATATATATATATATATTTCTTTCTTTAATATATATATATTTTGCTAGCTACTAAGAATAATGGGACACTAAATAAAAGTCTAGCATATATTGATCAGGTTCTAAAGAAGTTAAAAATGATGGAGATCGGTATAATCTTAAGAAATGGTAGTTCTTAGTTGTCCAAGATAACAAAACGATGTCCTATGTGACAAGGTTCAATTCTGAAGAGCAGTATGAAGAAATTAGGAAGAGACAGAAGAATATATAGGTCTTAAACAACGATAAGTATTCAAATCTCTAATCCAAAATTTTGTTAGTAGCAAAGTCTTACAATTAACAGATGATCATTATATTTCAGTATTAAAACAAAAAAAAAAATTCTTTTGAATGGTCAACTTGTTTATTCCATTATTGTTACAGTGATGGAATAATTAATAGATTTAGACTGTTTTATTTTCTCCTAAAGAGAAAGCTCTTAGAAGTTTGATTGCTTGAGTTTGTTTAATAAATTTGTATGTCATATGTTAAATAAATCTGATTTCACTTCAATATTTATGGAAAGATATGTGATTTCTTAAAAACTCTGGGGCAGTCATTTTAATGCAGATGTTCTTTGCTTAACAAAATAGATTAATTCAGCAAATATTTATGGAGCAACTTTTGAGCTCCAGGCAATGAAACACGTATAGGAGATTCAGAAATGAATTGGGAAAACTGGCATTTTTTTTTTTTTGAGGAACTCATAATCCTGTGTGAGATGTATACACTGACAACACCACAATACAAAT
Organism: Uropsilus gracilis; assembly: GCA_004024945.1. Taxonomy (NCBI): domain Eukaryota; kingdom Metazoa; phylum Chordata; class Mammalia; order Eulipotyphla; family Talpidae; genus Uropsilus; species Uropsilus gracilis. Next base: position 29,742 of record PVHY01003109.1, on the reverse strand, counting down.
GCTAGTCATGTAACAAAATTTAGTACAACAATTCATAGGCATACTGAAGAGAGTGATTAACTCTGACATAAAAGGATAAATGTCTACACAAAGACATTTGAATTTCTAGTGGTTTAAAGGGACTGATAGTCAATTTATAGGTAAAGGTATAGCTGAGATTTATATCCTATTAGGTTCAAATAATTTGTGAACCTAATTTATATTCTATCAGCTTCAAATAAAATCTATGTATTAATATTTGAATATGATTTCCTTTATTAAATATAATAACCACTAACAATACAAAATTCTTAGTGATACTACACAGTAAGAAATTACTACTCAGAAAATAATTTCAAATGATAATTTGATATAGTTGAAAATTTCATGTACTCCATGCATTTTTTCCTACTTTTTTTCTATTTTCAGCTTTAGCTTAAATTCTAATCATCTCTCTTCAGGGTCATTCATTTCTTCACTTATATTCAGTTTGTTAATAAGTGTATTTAATGAATTCTTTATTTGTGATTAGCTGTGTAATATTTCATCTGTCTATAAGTATATATACATGTCATGATATATGTTTATCAACACAAATATATGTTTAGATTTATATCAATGCCTATATATTTTCCTACAATTTCCACTAATTAATTTTTGTAGATTCTCTTTCTTCACTGAAATGTCCACCTTCCCACATCTATCATCCATATTTTTCAGGAAGTAAACTGAACAAGCTCCCATCTGAGAACAGTAATATCATGACCATGTCTGGGTTTCTATTAACTATTTTTTTCTTTTTGTTACAGATTACATTTACTTGTTTTTTGAGTACTAATTAATTTCATGGATCTTTCTCTGCTATTAGTTTAGTTGACGGCTTTATAATTGTTACAGAAATTATAGAATTATTTTCACCTTTCTTAGTTTCAACCAATATCCTCATGCCATTTCAAGTGCTCTTCAATCTTAGTAGAATTTCATTTTTCAAATGCAAAATGCCTTGATTATCCAAAATCCAACTATAAAAGTCTGATTTTCTAAACTATTCCATATTTTTTTCAAATTTGCTCCATTTTTCCTTTTTTGTCCTATACAAGAAAAAAATTACTAATACTAATACAATGCTTTTAACATTAAAATTTACACATTCACATTTTTTTCGACCTTAGTAACCCACTGACATGTAGTAGTTAAACAGCCAACATAAGAATGTCTCAAATGAAAGCTCTCTTTTTTTCCTCCATCATCAGTGAGGGAGCATTCATTCACACATACCTTCTGTGTACTGTAAAACATATTTTTGATTTTCAGTCTTTTTAAATGTGTGCACTTGTCACGCTATTCAATTTTTGAAGGCATCGTGTTTATCTCATATGTATGCATATAACTTTCTCCTAAGAATTATGGTTACAAGTTTGATCTATAAACAGTATCTATTTAATTTTGAAGATACATTCAGGATTGGATGAGTTCATTTTGTCAATGAATTTAGGAATTGAAATTAATATATTATTACACCATCTCTGTCTTCCTTCTCATCTATCATTATCTATCTTCTATTTGTATATAAAAAAGAATACTAACATGCGTGTATTCATTTAATTTTGATAATATGTCCATGAATTTAATTTATTAGTACCATCACCATTTTCTACAAGTGAGTTAAATAAGTAAATTTGTGCTTTTGTTTGTGGTCAGGGCATCTGTCTAACTGTTATATACGAACCTAGTCAATAGTTGATGAAATAATGTAAGACACTTGGATGCAAAGGAGTAGTTGAGTGTTTCTTTAAATTTTTAATTCAACTCAACATTTTTTTCTAACTTGTAACTGTAAAGCTGATCTTTGTTTCACCTAGACAAAGCATCAAGCTGCCTTAGTCTACCTTGTAATATACCTCCTGATGGAAGAACAGGTGAAAACTAGGAGAAGCATGTGAGGAAAAGTGAAATACATATTAATGAAACACTATGGATATCAAAAAACTCCAAGTTGTCAAGGTCAAACAAATTATACTTCAATATTGTAACATAGGAATTATGAATAAGACAAAAAAAATAAGAAAGAAAAAGGTACTTTTAATCCATGCCAATTATTTCCACTTTATGGTAGTCTATATTGATTCAACACTTTGGGGGAAATGTTTTCCTTTATAAATTGCCAATGCAACCCTTTCTTAAATCAAAATATTTTGTTTTGAAAATAGTGTTATTGGTATATTTTAAATACATTTTTTAAGCATGTGGATTTTGTTGATTTCACATTTGAAAAAAGACACAGCTCAAGTAAAGTATTAATTGATTTATAGCCAGCTCAGTTGACTGTGATTTCATGGAGTGCAAATGTACTTACAGTAAGTGTTATGACCTCCCAGGGGAGCGTCCACAATGTTGAGCAATGCAACATTGAGCAAAACAGCTTCTGGAGAAATATTAACCAATTTCTGCCTTGCTTTTAATGTGTCTGAAGGGAGCTTTTGTTTTGTAGAAGATTTTGCTGCTTTTGCTATCTTGTGGAATTTTAGCCTGGCTTATAATATTTTCCCATTATGGGCTAGACAAAACAAAAGAAAAGAAAAAGATGAATAAATAGGACTGTAAAATATTGAGATATGAGCACAGAATAGGAAGGAAAAGAGGCAGGCAGCCAACTGAATCCCATTTATATGCCCTATCTGTCTACTCTTCCCTATGTCCTGTGCCACCAAGTTCTTTTGCTGACATTCTCTCTTCTCTATTCACCATCTCTCTGCTCTCTGGGCTGAAAAGATAAGGACCCATTTTCTCAGGGGCATCAGTTCTTGTAACAGTTAATCGACTCGTTAAGTGCTGAATTGCCCAAGGTAAGCTCCTTAGATCTGGGGAAGACAACCTGCCTGCAAGAAGCATAGCTTTCCAGTGACATTTGGAAGTTTATCGATTTCAAAAGCATTGACATCTTGTATGAACGTGCTGTTTTCTCTGGGGAGTTCATCAGAGAGCTATAACCTTTCCAGGCTCTCTGGCTCAGCTTGGGTCATCAGAGTGAACCATTGTCACAGACTCACTGTTGCACTGGGACAACACGCCACAGAGCAGTTTTCAGATGATTAAAGTTTCAATAATTTGAGTTTAGAATAGTCAAAGTCACAGGTTTCAGATATGCCTTGGGCTCAAAAGTATTTGGTACTGTCTTGTTCTACCTTGTTGCTGTTGTGTGTATGTTGTGTGTATGTTCGTATGTATTCATTAGTGTGTCTTACCTTAATGATTCTCGGGCCAAAATAGCTCATATCTTGTGTCAGTTTATTGAGTGGAGGGTCACTTTGCCCTTTGAGTCAGAAAATTGACAACTATTCTCCAGAAAGGTTGTTTTGAAGTTATATTATTAGTAGAAATAAAGATGTGTGATTGTCAGTTTGCTGACAGATAAAAACATTTGATGACCATTAAGACAAACTAATATATACAGTATTTTATTGTCTTAGAGTTTCATGATTTTTTAAAATATTTTCTTTTCTATGTAGCCATTATAAAATTACTATTAGTTGGCATATAAACTCACAAATGGAAAGCAATTTTTGATTATATCTTATTTATGGAGAGACAGTTGGGGATATATAGGGTGAATCTGCTAGAAAAAATATATATCAACTGTTATTATCCCATATGACACTATGAAGTCAATTTCATCTGTCATATAAATAAATTAGGAAATAAAATGAATCATAATTGATTGAGCTATTTTGTTTTGTAGCTCATTTAGAAAGTGTGGCATCTCGTGAACTGTCAGTCCTTTTTCCTTCTAGTTGTTCAATAGACCTAAGAATTTGAAATAAAATCTGTTCAACCAAGATTCAAATTTTTAGAAAATTTAAAGAATAATTATTTAGAAGAAATGTATTCTGTACATTTGGTTAGAGTGTGTGTGTGTGTGTGTGTGTGTGTGTGTGTATCCAGTCAAATTGCTGGAGTCAACCAATCTCATTTGGATAACAATTGATATTTCATTTTTAAAAGTATTTTGTGAAAACATGGTGACTTTAGAGTTCCTATTTTACTTTTGTTTACAGTAAAGTATGAATCTTTAAATTCTTATTTTGGTCTATGTTATATTTTTATATGCCTTTATGTATCTAGCAAAATACTATGCCCTACTCAACTCTTCAACTCTTTCAACAACTGATTTATCTTTTATGCTTATTGTTTATAATAGGAAGAGTTCTTGCTCATCTTAAACATTGTTTCATCTCTGAATAAGAAACAGTGATCCTACTGAAAATGCCCATTTGAACCTGGCTTCTTGACAACTTTACCTGGTTGGTTTTCTGTTCACCTTTTGGTAGATGCAGAATGTTATTTTTTTTTTTTTTGTAAATATTAGTGAGAAAATCCATAATTTGTGATCATCCAAAATTATTCACATTGTTTTTCTATCTTCCATTGTTACTTCATTAATCTTACTCAATATCATTATTTTAAAGACCATAAAGTATGCTGTTAAATGGTATAAATCATTTTCTATTGAAGAGATAATCTATGGATGGTTATTTCTTTAAGTTTATCTAATTTTACTTTTTACTGTGAAATGAAAAACCAAGTACTTTCTCAACATACTCATTGCATCATCTCTAATTGTGTCTGAATTTTCTGATGATTGTGTGCTCAATCCTAAATTACTAATTTCTGAATTCACAGGAATATTTTCCCAGTTCATATTTTATGACATTTCACAACTTTGAGCACATGGCTTTTAAATTTTACTTTTTTCTAGTTGCCTGAGAACAACTTTGTTTTTCTTCTTTTCTTTGCTTCTAGTTCTTCATCTTCTTTTCTGAACTCTTCGTTCTTTTTTTGATAGCTAATTTCTCATTATGTGTGTCTGCTGGTATCTTGTTTAATATCTGATTGTTGGGGACAAAGCTCTTTCCTTGACCACATTCCTTTTTCAGTTGAGCTGCCCATCTGATAAAGTACTGGTTTCACCAACATTCTCAAGGCTAAATCATAAACAGAACATTAAAGCCCTTTATGAAGTATTCCCTTTTTAATCCACCCAAGTAAAGAAATAGAAAAGAAGAAGAAGAAGAAAAAAAAAGAAGTAAAAAAAAGAGAGGAATCTAATATTCTGTTCCTCTAAATGGTCTAAATTGCTGTATGTATATGTTTTATAAAACTACAAAAAAAGTATTTTTTATGATGTTCACAATTTCTTATTTTATCTTTGCAAAGTCTTCTAAAAAGGTGCTGTGATTTTTGTGAGGTATTAAAATACAGTTTTGTTTTCGACTACATGAACAAAATGAGCATGTAGAAAAAGATAAAAGAACATATTCTTGATTTGACTTTTCATGAACAAAGAAATCTCTAAAATGTCACAAGCACACAGATGCACAACCCTGACTAAAAAGAGGTCTCATTCATTGTTCTCATAATTTGCATCTGTTATAGTAGTTCTATGAATTCTTAATTAAGCCTTTGTTCACAAAAATACACAGTATTTCCTGAATCTAATTATTTATTGACTTGATATAACTTAGAGAAAAATCTTGCCTCTGTTTTCCCCCTCTTTTCCTCATACATGAGCTTTTCTCTTTTCTTCCTATTACAAGGCCAGAATGCCTAAGAACTACCTCTTCTACAAAAGCTGTTGTTCTTCACATCCACCTCTGCTACTCCCCAGACAGCCACCTACATGCATCTAGGCCCTGCAATCTGCCCAGCTAGTCTCACCCGCCTACCTCTACTACATCTTCTGCTGAGGACTCACAGTTTTCTCCCTCCTCCCCCACACAGCTATTTCCTGGAAGTCTTTATTTCAAGTCTTAGAGGTACTGCTAAGAAACAGAAACTAACACAATTAAATGGAAACTGCAGTACACATCCTGTAGTCATGTGCTTTAGGACAAAAATCAGACATTCACAGGCACTAGTCTTCAATTCTTTAAAGGACTTAAGAGGATATTGTACTTGTATCTTCAGCTGATGAGAAGCAGATAAAGGGGGATATTACCATATATTAGATAACTTTGCTGCAACCATTTCCTCTGCTTAGAATGATTTCCCCCCTGAGATATTGACTTGGCTATCTCCTTAATCTTCTTCACACATTTGTGGAAATCTACCTCGTCAATGGGATCTACTCCGACTTCAGCCTGTTCTCTCTGCCCTGCTACTCTACTGCATCATCTTTAACTTTCTCTACTTTCAATTCTTTTCCCACCTGTCTTAAAACCTGACAAAAGTTAGATAATCTTTTTGTTATTTTTTCTATTCTTTTTTTTTAATTAGTCATCATAAGATGGTAGGGCAGAGACTTGTGTTTTGTTGGAGTCCAGGTACCAAAAACCTTGCCACAATAGACACCTAGAATTATTCTAAGAATAAAAGCAAGGAAGGGAGGAGGGCAAGAAAACAAGGTTGAACAAAAAGAACAAATGAATGGAGAATGATGATTGTAAGATAAGTAAAAAATCAGTTCCTTTTCTCTCCAAAATTAATGCATATTAATGTTAGTTCAGTTCAACAAGTTTCTGTTGAATATTGGCATAATTCAGGTATTACTAAATGCTCTATTCCATACATAAATGAGATATTCATCTGCAAAGAAAGTAGCTTGTAACTATTTAGAAATACACAATTACTATATAACAGAATAAAATATTACAGATGTTGGGATACTGTGTAGTGAAAATGTTAGAGTAGATTTGTCCTTTAAACCATCCCTGTTCTTTGTAGGTAATGCAGCTGCAGTAGATGGGTGAACACATTCTGTAATCAGAATATATCTATATCTATATCTCATATATATTCTAATATATATTATATTATATATATATAATATAATATATATTCCTGATATATCTATATAGATCTAGATATATCAGGAATCCCAATGGGGATTCCTCTGGATCATATATTCCTGATACATGATCTAGAGGAATCCCCATTGGAATTTTTAACCGGAAATTTGTGTTACCATTCACTGAAAGGTACTAATACAGTCAACACCAGATATTATAAAGCAATAGAGGGAGGTGTCAGCTAAAAAGCACTAACATTATTCAGTTTTGTTATATATGTTATGTATTCAATTCACTTTGCTCTAGGAAAAATTACTAATATTTTAAAAACTTCTAAAGAGAAAAAGGAGCATATGCTAATTCCGCCTATATTCTGTGGGACCAGAGATCTAGGGAAATTATGTGTTTTAAAGCATAAATGTCGAATTTATTTAAAAGAATATGGTGACACAATTCAATAAATGCACTTTATTCATTAATAAATATCTTTTAGTACTACAGTGCATAATTAATCACTCCAATAGAATGGGACCATTATTTGCTTCCCTTATTGTCCAGTCTATAATTTGGTAGTTATAGGATCTAAATAAACCTTCTTTCAATGGCTGAACAAATAGGAAGGTTATTAATAATGTGGGTTTTAGATTCAGAGTGAACTGTTTTAAGTCCTAAATCTTTGATATGCTAGTTGAGAAAGCTACTTCACTTTCTGAACTTCATATTCCTCATATGTAAAATGGAAAAACTAATGGTTAGAACACACAGTGCTAGTCACATTTAAAATAACAATCAGTTGTTATTTGTAACACTTCACATTGAGCCTAGCATGGCATCCATGCTCAATAAATGTAATAATGATTACAGTGTTCCAATGTTGTGCCATTTAGATTCTAAGTCACAAATAAATTTGAATTTTTAAGGCAATCCTCAAAATCGGTGACTATTATGTACCTAGTAAGCTAGATAAATCCCTAAGAGCCTCAGTGAGGAAATTATCTCTTCAACCCTTTTTCTTATAATCCTCAATTTTCTTATTTCAATTTCTCCATTCACATAATAATGGATAAGATATATGTCATATAATTAAATGATTAAAATGAAATTAGTTATCTTATTGTGAAAGGACAGAGGCATGACTATTCATTTTTTAAATGATTTTATGCTTTAGTATAATGTGATTGAATTGCATTTACACAAGAAATATACAAAGTCATTTATACAAACTGATAAAGTTGGTGTCTTAGAAAAGACACACAGTTTCACTATCCTCCCTGGAAACTGTGGTATCCTATATAGTAAAGGCTATAGCTTTAATAATTTTTAGGGATTTTAAAAATCACAATAGGCCTAGAATACATTTAGTTTTAATGAGAGGGGTGAAAACTGCACCATCAAGTACTAGTTTCTTTTTAAAAATTCATATCACTTATTAACAAGGTTACCTTAGAGGACAACATCAGAGAAACTGTGGTGGGGACTCACTGGCCAGGCACTTTATCACCCCTTAATTCCCTGCTCCCAAACCCCACCCACCTCAGTTTTGCAGTCAGATACAAAGTTTGCTACTGTTAGTTTTAACCACCCCTTGTCATGTGACTTACTTCACATATTAGTGGGACCATCTGGTGTTTTTATTTTTCTACTTCTGACTTATTTTGCTAAACATTATCCTTTAGGATGGTTGGGGCACTGGGGGGGGGGGAGAGGTGGAAGGGGGCAGGGTCTGAATGTATACATCTATAGAGTTGTATACCCACAAACCCTGGAGCAGATACACCTATTTTACCTCCATAAACATAACTTGGGAAAATAAAGATAATAAAATCCCTTAATTTCAAAAGAATAAAAAATAACAGGTAGTTCAAAGAGAAGATTAAGCCAGGAAATAGAAATGGCTGGGTTAAAAGGAAGCAAAGCTGGCAGTTTAAATGCTTATGAGGGTGAGTTCTATTTGCTTTATCCATGCATCAATCAAAGCAATCCATTATCTGATCAGTTGATCAGTTATTCAACCACACTAATTAAAAGCCAACTAAGTGCCAGAACTGTTGCAGCTGCTGTGGCTGCAACACCAGTGAACACATGAAAACAGTCATCCCCTAACTTGACTCTTCTATATGATGGTTCATAATATAGCTACCTTACTACTAGTGTTAGTCAAATGACTGAAGTCTGAAATCTGATAAGCAAGAGTTATTATTTATTTTGGTAAAAATGAACAAAATGCTAAAGGATACAAGTAGTAGATACTAAAAAACTAAAACTACAGAGCATCCCCTTTGTATTTCCCTTCCTTCCTTCCTTCCTTCCTTCCTTCCTTCCTTCCTTCCTTCCTTCCTTCCTTCCTTCCTTCCTTCCTTCCTTCCTTCCTTCCTTCCTTCCTTTCTTTCTTTCTTTCTTTCTTTCTTTTTTTGAGGCTAGGTCTCACTATTTTTGCCCGTGGAACTGCAGGCTCTCATTGCCCAGGGTACCACAGACTCAAGCAATCCCCAGTCTCAGCTTCCCAGGTAGCTGGGATTATAGGTGCGCACCATCACACCCAGCTGTCCTTTTGTATTACTTATAAATAAATTTTCTAAAGGTAAACCTTAATAGGGATGGGAAATATTTTGTTTTAAGGAGTGTTGCCAAGAGCCAGAAGAGCTTTCTTACAAGAGAAGTTTCTTTAGACTTGCTTTTGCTACTATGAATTATCGATTTGCAACACTTGACATTATCATTACTGGTAGAAAACTTTATGGTAGTGTTTTGCCAAGAATTCTGAGAAGGATTATTATGGCTACCCATGCATTGTGCAACAATTGGCTATTCATAATCCCCGATCAGCTTCCAACTACACATGGGAAAAAAATTACTTTCATACTCTTTCCTCTGGGACATGGGATTCAAGATTAGAATCCTTCTCAGTACAGCAATATTAATGATAGATTCTATAGAAGAACTCACTAAAAATATGAATGCTTATGTTACTGACATCAATGATTAATTCTGATGCCATCCCATCCATGCAAATGAGTGCATATATTTATTATAGAGAGTCATGTGAAATTTCTTATTTTGTACCTTTAAATAGAATAGAAAATGAAATTTTAGGTGATTGAATGCATCACAAGCCATATTATAATATATATGTGCACATATATTAAAATGACTATCAAGAACAATGACTTAAAGTACTTGCAATTTTATAAAATCCATGAGTCTGTGAACGTTTGAAAAACATACTTTGAAAGTGAGTTGGAAAATTGTTATGTAAGCATTCTATTCATGATGCTAATTGTAGTATATACATCCCAAATCTGAGTAGATTCTTTATTACTTCTATCAGTTACACAGACAGGTAAGGGACAGGATCAGGGCAGAAAGGACTGGGAGACAGGTGAGTCCCCCCCAAAATATTCATTAACTTTCTCTGGCTTCTTTCTCTGTCTCTGGTGTCTCTAGCACTCTCTTTGAATCTCTCTGTCTCTCTCTGTCTCTCTGTCTCTCTGTCTCTGTCTCTCTCTGTGTCTCTCTCTCTCTCTCTCTTTGTTTCCTTCTCTCTCCCTCCCTCCCCCATTCATTGTATCCCTTACACCCAGGCCAAGGTGAGCCTACTCACACATGGGTATACCCACTGGGACAGGCATGTACAATCATGGGAGGACACGATACCTCCATGCTGGTCATAGAGGCTAATAACAGAAGAAGGGTAAAAATCTGAAAAAACTCATTTACCCTACAAAAATATATACAATCTCTTTTGTCGTTCTTCAGACATAATATAAAACTTGGAATTAATTCTTCCAGGTATTGTGTTTCTCATCTAGCTAGTTCTAGTATATAGTCATTTTTGTAAAACACACTGAGTAAAGCATAAATCAAATATCAAGTTTCAGTGATAAACATTCAGCAATTTTTCAGATAAATTTTAATAAATTGAATGGATAGTCCTTTATATACTATTCTATCATTTTAGTCTTAAAACCAATGAAATTTTAGGAGCTCAGAGAAAAAATATTTTTTAAATTCTAATTTGGAAGTAGTTACACTTTACAATGGTGGAAGCAAATCTGAACACAATTAGTCAATTCACCAACAAATCAATGTTCTCAGTTTTATACCAGTCTTTGCCAGAGTAGAGAACCATACTGCAAATCAATGCCAACTTTGCAATATCCTGGTTCCCAAATTAATTCCAATTAATGCACCATGACTAGGTAGAGATTGTCAGCATCCCTTTTATTAATATGAGAAATTTTGGTAGAAACCTGTCTGATTAAACATTAATTAAGGTTAGAACATTTGCCAGTAACTATAGCAATTCTGATTCAACAAGTCTGGGAGGAGTCCCTGCTATACAGTTTATTAACAAATACTAATCAGAAACATTTGAGGAAAATGTTCTAATGAAAGACTTCAAAACAGAGTAGGATAAATCATCTATCAGAAAAAAGGAAGAAACAGTCTGCTTATATTTTAACCTGATTTTTATTCAATATCTTCTTTCATTATATGTGGAGTATATGTGTTGTTAACACATTAGTACATGTATTTAATTTATAGTTTTATGTGCTGAAACATGTTTCTATATACGTAGATGTAGACATATATGTTTTATACACATATATGAATCACTAAGATACTGTAGTTTTTGTGTGTATATACATGTACATAAGTGCATATATGTGTATGTATACAGAATGTGTAAACACACATACAGTATGTCCACAGAAAGTTTTAATAGTCTATAAAATATTACAGACATTTTTATGAGATAATAAATTTTCGTCTAGATACTCTGTGAATATAAAAAATAAATCTGTCATTTTCTTAGTTTTTAACTTAAGTGAAGGGTCAAATAAATACATTTAATTGCAGGGATCCTATCTTAGAAGGAGCAAACTTTACTGATAGAGTACTTTTATATAACATACATATGTTTTTGTTTTATTATTTATTACTAACACCATCAATTAGAAATGACAGCTATTTTGTTTAAAATTTATATGCTAATTTTACTTATACAATAACTACAGTTATTTAATCACTAGACATTTGAAAGCATACAGATAGGGAAACAACCAGTGGTACACATTTTCTGGTTTTTTGTTTGTCTGTTTAGTTTTTGTTTTTAAAGCTTGGAATAAACTCTGTTTGCTTGAAGATTTTTTCTAACACTGTGTTACCCTAAATGACCATCAAAATAAAGGAATACACAGACTGAATTTAGGAAAAACTAACTTAACTAGCAATTCCAAAGGAAAGAACCTGATAAGTTACTTTTTTTCCTTTTCTTTTGCATCTACCTGATGTAATACTAATGAATAAGCAATCCTGGTAAGCCCACTTATTATTAAAGCTTGATAAGTATTCTGGCACCTGAAGAACATAACCTCACTTGTAGCTGTGTAAGCATGTCAAGGTCTTTAAAGGATGTGCTCTTTAGTTTATTTATCTATAAAAATAGGGTGTTGTACTAAAAATGGTTTTCAAACACCTCTTGATACTTAAATGAGTCATGAAAACAATGATTCTGTGTATTGTGACAAGCACTGTTTAAAAATGAATTAGGGTGGAATAGAAGAAAAATATCACAGGTCATCACACATCTAAAAAAATAGATGCTGCATCATAAAACTTTATTTGGGTTATGTGTATAAAAGTATACTGGGATGCTGTGTAAAATACCTTTTTATGGTGAGTTATCATCAAACATTTGAAAAATATATCCTAGGTGATTCTAAAATGTGTTTTCTTTGAAAGTATTTAAATGATTGCATTTCTTTTCCCATCTAGGACCTTCAAGTGTAGTACCACCAAACAATCTAAAGTGTATCATAAATTGCATGCCATTATTTTAATATTTGATTTAAAAAAAATAAAATAGAACCCTGAAAAATCAGTGAGGTTTAAGTAAAATTACCTGATTCAAAATTAATATATTTCTGTATGATAAAAATAATAAATAAGATATATAGGGAATAAGTAACATGTATTTTAATGCTAAGTGGAATATAAAGCATCATGAATATGGAAGACAGTATATTTTATTTCAATTATCTACTTAAGATGACTAGTTTTAAAAAGAAAAATTAAAATATAGAAAATAAGGTACTCAGGAAATTATGAGAATATTTCCAAGAGTATGACTATTCCTAAAACATGAGTATAATTCTAAATTATATTAGAATGTTTCTACAAAATCTGAAAATATTCTAAATTATATTGCATGACAGTAAATCAAAGGAATTTGAAAAATATGATATGAAAAAATGAGCCAGTGAAATGAAAAGTAAATAAATAATGTCTAGAATAAACATATACACACATATGATTGATTAAAAAAATAATAGAACCTCTTCAAAACTATGCCTCTTTGCCCTGGCTACACTGTAATCACTTGGGGAGCTTTAAAAAGTGCAGCTGTCTGGTGCCAACCCTAGAAATTCCAACTTAATTGCTCTGGAGTGTGACCTGGCATTGGGGTTTTTGTAAACTCCCCAACTAATTATATATACTATTCAACCAAATTTGAGAGTCATTACTTAAGGGAATCTACACATTATATTTACAATTATACAATAAAATTTGAACCTTAATAGCAAAATGTCCAGGTGAATGAAATTAATTAAATTACATTCCAATTCTTGACCCTCATCTTCATGGGTTTTCCTCAGTTACTTCTAAATATCATTTAGGAAAATAAAAATTAAAATATTTAATTACTTGAATATATACTAAAGAAAAATAAAATCATAAATGGTGTATTTGCATATTCATGCAAATATATACTTCATATGCATTTGCATCAATATGCAAATATATATATTTAAGAGAAAATTTTTGAGTCACCTGTTTCATCAAGCATTTCCCAAATCTCCTTGACATTTGACACCTTTTAAGCTAGATCAACATTTCATTTTTATTACTTTGGGTCTTCTTTCTCTGCTCAGATTGTTATTTTTCCTAATTATTATGTTTTTCCTCAGGTTCATAAACCATAGCAATGGAGATACATTTGTACATCAAACATTTACTCTCATTATAGAAACGCTGCCATAATACCACATCTGAAATACACACACACACACACACACACACACACACACACACACATTTGGCTCCTTTAAGAACCAAATATGTGAACATTTTTAATTAATCATTTTGTTGTTTACATATTTATGTGTGTATGTATATATATACATATATATATACATATATATACATATTACATGATTACATTCCCTGGGATTCTTTCTCCACCCTATCACCTGTGAGCCTGCATCTTGATCTTCTTGTGCTCCTCCCTCCCCCAATTTCTATCTCCCCATCCCATATGAACATTTTGCATTTTAAATATTTTAATAATGTGAGAGACTAAGGATCACCAGTCTTCCATAAAAATGTAAAATATTTTAAGAAAATGAGTTATGATTATTAGTATTAGTTATTAGTGAATTGGAAAGGTACCTATGATTTCCGTTCAATATATTCAAAGCACAATAAATTCCAATGATATTTCAAGTCAATGGAGCATCAAATAACAATAAATCAATCAGAAATAAATGATAGTCTATAAATTTTGCAAAGCCATTTGTTTAAAAATAGAATGAATGCATTATAATGCTCCCTAGTTCATCTGATCCTTCTATTTGCCACTTCCCACGAACACCTTCTGGCCCAAATCGTCAGTTAGGTTTTCCTGGACTTGCCTGCTTTGGTTCTGTCTATCCCACTGTTTTGTTCTTTATATTATAAATATGACTGGAATCATCCTATATTCATCCTTTTCCCTGTTTTACTTAGCATAGTCTTCTGCAGTTTTATCTTATATTGTTGGTAACATACATCTAAAGAGATGGAGACCTGGACTCCTAAATCACATACCCCTAAATGATACAGTATTGTGTAAGCTGACTTTCCCTTTAAAAATGCAATTAAAAATTAAGTATATAAAATAAAAATAAAATGGAACCAACCTAATTATACTGCCTTATTTTCTCCAATAAACTGATAAAGTTTGAAGATTTACCATATTGTAAGCACTAATCTAGGTGTGGACAATAATGCAATGAACGTTGAATGAGAAATAACTTTGAAAAAATATTTTTGTTCTAACAGACATTAACAATATACAAACTAGGGAAAATATTTTAAAAATTAGCAGAGAAACTGAATAGACTGTTTTCTACGGCAACATACAGGTAGCCAAGATGTGCACTCAAAGAGACTGGCCATCACTAATCCTTGAAAAATGAAAATCAAAAACATAATGAAATAGCAACTCACAACTTTTAGAATTGGATCATTAGAAAGAGACAAATATGTGGTGTTGGTGGGATGTAAATTCAAATAGTTGGTGGTGGGGAATTTAGTATTTAAATACTAAATTCAAATAGTATGAAGCACTATGGTGGCCCCCCCTTTTTTTTTTAATTACCACAGGATTCAATTACTCACTAATGCAGGTATAGCCAAAGAAATTGCTATCAGAAACTTGTAGAGACATTTGATATCTATGCTCATTGCAGAATAATTTAAGCTTTTGTTTAGGAAAATGCAAGAGGATGGGTAAGCCTACATTTTTTTAAGCTTTGTTTCTGTTTCTAAATAAGTAACCTGCCCAGTGGTTTCCTATTCACAGTGCAAAGTCTGCATTAGTGTAAGCATTTATCAGAGAGCAGGATTAATCCATGTCTTTCTCAGAACATTAGCTATAGTAGAGTATTCTGATCAGGCTATTCCACAGACAAGGTGGATATAACAGCATAATAATTATTTTATAATAGGTCAATGAGATTCTTCTATCTCTAAAACCATATTTTCTTCAATAGTTGGTTTATTTATTAACCCAACATATTTATTGATTCTGGCAGTTTTCTAGACACAGGACTTATAGTGCTGAGAATTACATAGACAATATGTTCTTTCAGGAACTTCTCATTGACTCTGAGGCACAAATGAAAACATATAAACTACCTTCAAACTTGCTGTCCCCTAGTTTCAATTATTTTATTTACCTAAATTACTCATTATTTTGGTCAAATTGAGGAATTTCTGTTACACATTATCATAAGTACAACATTTATATAATTTAAACGAACTTTGTTAAATACTATGAATAAAATATTCAGATTAGGGAAGATCTCAGTCTGTTTAATTACCTTGTTCAAAGACTAGCAAACTCTTTTTGTACTTGGTTCAAACACTCTGATGTATACCTTGTTCTTTTATCACTTTTTTAAAACTATTATCAAGTTGTTTTCCTAGGTCTCAGCTTTAACTACTTCCACACTCAAAAGATGTTTCCACATTTAAATTTAATTGATTTAATAAAATTTCTTGTATCTATCTATCCTTCTTATTGTCTCATACCACAGGAGGAGGAATGCTTCAAGTTTTGGTCTGATTAGAACAATTTAGATTTGATGCTCCTCCGTGAACTAATTTCTAGACTTAGAAAGATAATAGAGGAGGGTTTTCAATATCTGATAACTGTGATCAATTAGAAGGACTGTCCTCTGCATTGTAAATTTGTGGTGACAAGTTTTGTCTTTATCCACTACATGGCAGATAGAATCAATTCTACTCCTTTCCCCTGACAAAGAACCTCAAAGTATTAATGAGTATGTCCTAAAAGGCAATTACTAATGGTTGAGAAGTTTTGTCTAAGCTCTCAATCAGGAGCAGAATAAGAGCATCCTAAAACCAGTCCAAGTAAAAACTGGTATTAAAGTACTAGGAATTGTGTTTGAGGATAGTAAAGAAATAGAGGGAAAAATACTATTAGCCAAAATAAATATCTACTAAAAGTTATTAGTTTCATTCATTCATTGACACATAGGAATCACAAACCTATTATGTATGTGATACTATGATAGGGAAAGTGAAGCATGGCATCAGTCTGGATCTTTGCATTGATGGCACCATGTTGTCTACAATCACTGTCCACAAACTAATTATAACCCTTCTGGGATTTTAAAATAACATTTTCCCCATAGTTTTCTGAGCATAATTCTTATCATACATTAAAATCATTGATTTACTTCTTTGTTTCACCTTGAGACACATCCAAATCTCCATAATAACAATTATTTTCCCCTGATACATATCACAGTGCTTTGTACAATGCAGGCTCTCATTGAATGTTTTATGGAAGAAGAAAGCTCTTTTTCATTCAACAATTATCAATCTCATTAATGCCAAGGATTTTTGATATAGAATCACTATATCTTGATAATTACTATTTTGTTGCCAAATCTGATGATTAACATCTTATATTCTTGGTCATAGTTTGATTTTACTACACTGTGATAAAATATGGAGAAAGAACTATAAGTTACCCTATACCCACCCTAACAATCTATACCAAGACTTCATCTGGGATCATAATATATATTTTTGAAATATCATGGCTTTTATACCACTTATCCCATGTGCTAAGACATCCTTTTACATATGTATACATAGATGCTTTCTAGATGTAACTTGGTAGTCAATAATGTGTCAAGTAGAATAATATAAAATTTTTATAAGTAGACATAATAATTGATAATAGTAAAGGCTAATTAAGAATGAACTAGTATGGCAGTATATGAATGAGAAAGACAGAATCTTTAAGCATGATGACATTAATGTATTCCAAGAATATCAGATGGAGTTGGAGAAAAGCTGCAGTACTTGCATGCAACTGAACAATTAATGGAACCCTATGTATCAACAAGATTTAATATTGTACCTGTATCTGTACCTTTAAATTTATTCTAGCCATTTCTTGACAATACGAATCCCAATAAAAAGAGCACACACATCATAAAAATTGGTCTACAGCAACAAAATTTATATTCTTACTGCATATCTTAGTCTTGTTTTCCTAGTCTGAATTATTTCAGACTAAATATATCTAATAAATCAGACTAAATAAATCTCTGATTTCATCCCAATTTTGGTTCCATGGTTATCCTTTAGACCTCAAATAAGTTCTTAGAAGATATTGTCATCATTGTTACCAAGTATCAAGAATTACCTGATCATCAATGAGATCTATATTCATTAATTAAGATAATTGCCTCCCCATTCTTCCAAGCAAGTAAGATCGTCACTCATCCTGGTATGTTTGGTGGTGACCTAAGTTGATCACCAAGCTCTTCTTCACCTTGTGGAGATGTCCTTCACAATATCTGAGGCTGTGAACAGAGAACATCTTATTTCTGAGATCAGATTGTGTGTTAAGTGACTCTTATGGTGATTTCATGCAAAGGGGATTATCTAGGTTAAATAGATTAATCTTATAACCCCTTAAGAACAAAGATTTCTCTTGCTGCTTAAGAAGATTTAAAAAATAAACAACATGACTTACTGGAGTAAAGCATTCATGTGTGGACTCTCTATAAAGGGGCAATTTCTAGTTTCTGAGATGAGTCCCTAGAGGACCTACCTGAGGAAAATCAAAGTCTTGTTTGTACCATGGCAAGGAAATAGGATATCAGACTAGCTAAAACTTAATTTTAGTTTTGAACTGAAAGTCAGACTATCCTTTTTGGGTTTCTGTGATGGAAAGAACTACAAATTAAAAATGGATGCTTCCTTAAGCTGTTGAATTTATAGTACATTTTTACTCAACAACGATCAATTAATACTTATATGAATTTCACATTTTTCTCAACTAGGTGAAAGAAACTGTTTAGCAAAATATAGTGGATAAGAGTATAAACTTTGGCATGGGGATCATGGATTTGGATTCCAACTCTGCTTTTTGACAGTGGTGTGACTTTGAAAAATCTATGTAATTACTGTATAACTCAAATTACTCACCAGAAAATGGAAAAAATGGCAATATATACTTTATAGGATTGTTTAAAAGGATTATAAAGGAGGCAAAGCTTCTTATTTGGGGACAGATTTATTTAAATATTTAATATATACTAGTTAATATGTTTACCACAATATCATATATCAGACCTTCAGGACAGAGAAGTAAGAAATTTAACTAAGATTTCAAACTACAAACTTGTGAATCAGGTTTCCTACTCAAACCTGTATTACTCTCCAATCTCTAAACCAATACTGGATTATCCCACTGTTCTTCAGAAGTCCCCTTGTCAATATAATTCCAATCCTTTATATAATTCCTTAGGATTTCAGAATTCTAGATCCTTAACATAAGAAATAATAATTTAAAATATCTTCTGAAAAAAGAATGGGCATTTCCTGTTTGCTATATTTTTCTGCTAAGGCTCTGAGGAAAAAACATGGTTATGTGTACCTGGTCTTTTCTCTTTGCATTACTTTTTCACCTTCACCCACCTTGAAGAAGTGTGAGCAATTAGTACCTCACCCCCAGGTAGAATCAGCCCCTGCCTTAAGCAGATTCCAGGGTTTAACAAACCAGTTTTTCATGTACAGACATACCAGCAATCCTGTAACTTGTCCTCACCTGTACTAACTCAGAGGAAATATTATATCTGATCTTGTAAAACTTATTTAAAGCCCTTTTCCATGGTAAATGAAGCCTGAGTAGGAGGGGAAGTGCCATTAGAAAAGATCATTACTAAAGAACTCATCAGGTATCTACAATTTCATAAAAAAAAAAAAAAAATAGAAGTTTTGTTTCCAACAGATACTCAAACAGGCATATTTTCCACCCAGCTTAAAGACTGTGCAATGATGTAAATTTGGACAAATAGATTAGGTTAGGAAGATAATCATCTGGTACAAAAGTAATTGCTAAAAGTTAATGAATTTTGAGTGCTCTAGTGGAGAAGAAATAGCTGCAGGCTATAAAAACTAGCTTCTGCAAGTTCTATTTCACAAAAACGATTATTGCAAGACACAAATGAAGTAGTATTTATTGGCAGGAGGACATAGATTCTTGGTGATCACCGGTGAAAAAGGAAACTGAAATTACTTTGCACTAACAAAACTGAATCCAGTCAAGCCAATCTGTGAATTTCAGTTGGTATTTAGACAAGGTGTTTTCCTCAGGTCACTGAAACACCTGAGCTAGCCCTTCATTAGTGTTCGCAACCCTCTACAAGCTGGACATTTCATGTTTACCTGCTTCTATAGCACAAGACCAGCATTAGTATCTGTGATGTCTGATAATGAGACAATCAGTTGAGGGGGGAGATGCTTAAAGATAACTTAACCTCACATTAAAAGTATCTCCCAAATGAATTCATTTTAAATTCTAATGAGAAAACAACTCATTAGGAGCTTTGAGTTATTTATTATCTTTTGGTTTGGAGGTTCCTAGAAAAAGGAATAAGGAAAAAAGCCATCACTGTAAGATCTCCATGAGTATGCAAACCATGTCTTCACAGAATGAGAAAAGGCAAAATGCCAAAAGCCAGATTAAAAAAAATATATATTGTCTTTCTTTTTCAAATATTTTTAGAATTTTATAGTGTAATCTAAAATATAACTGAAAAACATTTTTGAAAATGGCTCTAGGAGTGGTGGTGAAATAAAGCCTTGATTTATAAAATTTGTCTATTACCTTGGCAGAAACATTCCACAACCACCAGTTTTATGGAACCAGTTTTATGACGTCACTGAAGGCATGTGCTCCCAGTCAGCTTGCCTGATCCTATAGAAGTTCATTCCAACGTATTACTGTTACCCAAGAGCATATACCTGAGAAAAATAACTCAAATTTTGCCTCTGTTGATTGAATTTACTTTGATGACCCATGCTACTATTCTTGTCTACATGCCTCATTAGAATATCTTTTCTCATTTTGGTTTACTTAGATTATGTTTAAAAGTGCTAAAAGAATTTCCCTAAAATAGCTCATCTTTTTGGTGCCAAAAACTCATAGATAGGAGGAAAAAGTGAACCAATGCAAACCTACTTTAGCTATTCAGAGTTTTTCAGTGTTTTAAGGAAAATCTCAAATGAGGAATAGATTCCCCTCACCTTCCATCTGCAGTCTACATTTTTCTTTCCTTGGTTACTCAGCATTTTGTTACTTGGAGTAGCACTTGGTTACTCAGTATATTCAAGAATGCTTAGAAGCATGCTATTATATGGTTATTAGTACAGACTAATTAACTTTCATCTTTATAACAAGTCAGGAATCATAGATAATATTAGAAATTATAAAATAAGGAGCTATTATCTTAAGAATACACATTTAGTTAACAATGAACCTAGAAGTAAAAGAAATTACGTTCTATGATTAATTCCATCTTTCTTCCATTGTATCACACCATTTTATTATTTAAAACATCAAGTTTTTTTATCAAAGACCAATCTTGAAAGAAGTGTTAAGACCATAAGGATAAAGATAAGAGTTTGTTCAAATTCTCTTGAGACCAGGTTATGCAAGAATAAGCAGTATACATGGTAAATGCTTAATAAACTACTAAGTAATCTATGCATTTAGTTACAATATCTCTAATAGTTATTAACATTGTTATGAAACTGAGTACAGTGAAGGATAAGTTTTACCTTGTGAATCACAAGTTTCACCTTGTGAATTTTGTTCAGTGAAGCAGAGAATGAAGGCACCTAATTTTTTATCAATTTTGAAGATGTTTAGGGATTATTAATATAAGCTATATATTTATCTTGTGATGGGATATTTATATATTTCTTTGGATATTTGAATTAAATATTATCTCTTCTCTTGTTTTTAAGTTTTTAACATCATGATCTTTGGAGAAATCCTTGTTTTTCCCTGTTTCAATTCTTAAAAAAAAAAGGTTAGTAACCAAGAGAAAACATTGTCAAATAATTTTTAAAGCACTGTATTATAAAATGAGTTAATCTTTTAATCATCTTGTTAGAAATATGGGATGCTTATTATGCATTTTTAACTTTTTCAAAATATTTTGTTTCTTTTAATTAGAAACTCTCATATATGCATATATTATAAAACATTCTGTAAAAATCCCATGGAATACAGTAACATGAAGATGATTATGAAAATTCACTAAAATAACCCAATATTTATTGTATACATATTTTTTCTGTAGTACTGACACTTCAAGAATGTTTGGACATTAATATTTCATTATACCATGCTAAAAATATAAAATCAGTTCTAGGCATCTTGTAATCTTCACACCATTATGTGTAGAATACATTTCAAAAAGAATTAAATTTAAACTCAAAAATTAATGCTTACTTATATACTATTAAAATGGAGGATGGGATGGAGGGAGAACTTCAGGGAATTCAATGATAGTATTTATACATGCACACACACATGCACATGTTATATATATATATATATATATAGTGAATATGTAAACAATGATCAATTAAAAATAAAATAATACATTTGTCTCTTTGCTCTCTTTTCCTTTCTTATTCCATCTCTGTTCCAAAGTAGTTGTTCTCCTCCTTAAATGCCTGTAACTTTCTTTTATTTTAAAGCATAGAATACAAATAAAAACAAAATGTTTTCAAAAGGCTTCAGTCTGCAGTTGTCACATACTAAGGTTTTGGATCTATTCTTGGGAATCACCTGGCTGCCAGGGGTTCATGACCTGACTTTACAGAGGACTGTAACTTGAAGTTGTTGCTGTAAAAACAAGGTGAACATGCACCTGAACTACAATCAATCAATCTCTCCTTTATGAGAACTTCAGGACAAGAGAGCTGGAAGAATGTAAAATGTGTAAGATTTGAAGTAAAATCACATTTGACTCAGCCATCAACAGCTTCATGGTGGACACCTCAGCCTTCTCCTCTCTGCTAAGTCCAGTGCATCAAGGCAAGACTGCAGATCCTGCATGTCTGCTACAGCCTATATTCTGTAAATACCCTTAGGTGGGCTTCATTAGGACCACAGTGGTGACCTCTACTCCTTCTGGTGGTGGATCCTTTACCCAAGGTCTCCTGGATTCACATCTCCCTCAACAATAAGCCATTTGATGATTACTTGTGACCCTGTCATTGGTGTATTGGTGTGACACTTTTTTTTTTTTTTCTGACATGGACACCTACAAAGCAAAGAGCATGGCAGACCCTAGTAACTGCTCATAACATGAACTTGAGTCTCCAGGGAAAGTATGAAAAGAGCAACTGGAGTTTATACATCTCACAGATGCACCCAAAGGACATTATTGCAGAGTTCCTGACAGCAGTGCTGGGTTTCTTACTTCTCTGGGTCTGATCCTGCACCCCTGCATTTCCTCAAACTTCCCATAATTTCCTTTATAAACAAATTTAGATTATATTTCAACCAAATAATTGCATTTGATATGAATATTGTAATGGGTTCAATGATACTAGTCCTTCGTTGGGAAAAAAATGCAAGAAAGCACATATTAGAAGTGTCTCTGAACAATCTCCCCACGCATATAATATTGCCTATGCACAAGTGCACATGCCTACACCTATCTTAACACCTGAGTCAAGTCAAAGGAAGCTTCTACTCATCAGTCAAGATCTTCCAAGTTCACTTGTTGCCTCTAAGCCACAGCCTACATCCTACTTCAACTCAAGTGAGACATTTCCCCCCATCTTAGATGCATGAGTTTTAGGCACAACCCTGCATTTTAACTCTGCTTTAAGGACGAAATAAAAATATCTGACATTTAGTTAATGCTTACTGTGTGCCAGACACTATCCTAAGAACTTCATATTTATATTCTGCTTTCTCGTCAGAGCAGGCATTATTTTAATGATCCTTTATGCAAATGAGGAAACCAAGTTCAATGTCTACAACTTGCCTAGGGTTTCACAGTTAGTATGGCAAAAGCAAAACTTGATTCAAATGTCACTCATTTTATCATTATCTTATATTACATGGAAATTATATCTCTGCACATTGCTTACGCAATCTCCTCAAGCTGTCTTTATTGAAACCAGAGCACATGGACAGGATATGATGTTTGCTCAGTGCCTAGCAGGGTGCTTCACTCATTTTAGGAACTCAATAAAAAAAAAAAAAACAATAAAATATTTTTCAATAAGGTTCAAAAGAGATGAATTTTTCACTATTCAATGAGCTATTTTGACATAATTTCAACATATACTAAGTTTCTTTCACTGCAGGTAAAAAAATGTAGTTAGCTCTTGCCCAAGAAAGATTCTGAAAAAAATAAATAAATAAATAAATAAATGAAAAAGAAGCTGCAGTTCTGACAAGCATCCCATGAATGTATTATATAAACCTATAAATGAGGGAGCTTAAGGATCTGCATGAAAGAGAAAAGGGCAAAGAGATTTGAAGATTATAGCCTGATAATCAGAGACAGGAAAGCTCTGAAGAGGGTATTATTGAAAAATATCAACTGCCAACAAAATATGCCCCAAAGTGCATGTATTAGACAGAGTTAATTGTCCAATTTCTATCAGCAATGAAGAAAATTTGATCTTTTATTTTCAATTCAACCCTCAGACTTTATATACTTCTGGGAAAACTAGAGTTCCATTCTTAATATTGCATGCCACTATAGCAATATTTCTTAAAATATAGATTGTATCTCAATGGAAGGAAAAGAATGTTGATGGTGTCTGAGAAAACCAAAATGCCCCCTCAGGTACAACAAACATTGTACCACAGGCTCTGAGGCAGGATGATATGCTGCAAGGAGAAACAGAGAAATGTGATAGGCAGGGCTGGCTTGGGGCACTTGAATTGCTAAGGGAGACTACGCATCCCATAAGCTCCCTAAGGATCATTTTAGTCACTCATTTAGTATAACTTGGGGTAGAAGTGTGATGTGTACCAACAAAATCCCAGCAATGTACCCATGGAAAAGTGCTCATTTCTCTCTCACCCAGAGCAGTTGAGCCCCAGGAGCTCACACAGGGTCCTGTTAATGCCAAAAAGCAGTAATGAAGTTAGTAATGGAGGCAATTAAGAAGTGATAATGTGACTTACATCTGTTACAGTTGAGATATCAGGAACTATTTATATTTAAATATCTAGACACAGATTTTGGTTACTTACCTATGGATAATGAGACTTTGTGCTCCCGAGCCATTTTTTCACTTTTCAAACTGTGCACACTCCAGGCTTTCGGTGTTGTGACATATTTATAATACAGAATATAATTTGGTGTATTTAAGCCAACTTATGACTGGAGAGTGAGAAACTATACATGTCCAGAATAAGTAAAATTATTGAATACACAAATAAATCAATGAAAGTTAACATCAAAAGAATTATATTTTTTCTTTATAAATATATAAAGAGAGAAAAATATCTTAAATGAAACCCACACCTATAACAAGCTGTTCTTACATATGCAGATAAATAGAAATGATTGATGTTAGCCACATTGTAAAAGTACAGAAAAGCCTTTCTCTTCCCTTACCTTCCCCCCAAATAACAAATCCTCTCCTGTGCTGATACTCAGTTCAGAACCGTGTTCCAATTTGTCTTTTCCGTTATAAAAATCTGTGACAGAGCAGAGGCTGACCTTTATGCTGCAGGCAATGAACAGACAGATTCTGACTTGCTCATGAATATGTTCTTACTCTTTACAAATGGCATGTGGCCACTATGAGGGGTAAGACAAAACCATAGAAGATATGCTGCTTAATTGTGCGTGTGTGTGTGTGTGTGTGTGCGTGCACACGTGTGTTTGCCTTATTTTCTGGTGTTAGTACTGCTAGGTCTGCAAAGGGACACTCCTATGATTTTAGTTCAGTTATATTGTAGGCAAACAGCAACACATAATCCATCTTCCTTTCCCTCTCTCTCTCTCTTTCTCTCTCTCTTTCATTCTCCTTCGATTCTAAACATGTTCATGATAATGCAAATTGAGACTTAAGTTCTAGCATATGAGATAGGAATGTTCATGTAGTCACATTTTCTTTAGCCACTTATCACTGTACATCTCTCTCTAAAAGTGTTAGAAGAGCCATTGCACTTGAATCTGGGTGCATATGATGGTTGAAGAATAGGTGCCACACCAGGTATAGTATCAAGTGAAGTTTAGTTGTATTGAAGCAGAAGAGGAAACTCCTGACAGCTGGAGGTGACCTAAGGGAGGAAGCCCATCCTAGCTCTGTCT
Organism: Uropsilus gracilis; assembly: GCA_004024945.1. NCBI lineage: Eukaryota > Metazoa > Chordata > Mammalia > Eulipotyphla > Talpidae > Uropsilus > Uropsilus gracilis. The sequence goes on along the minus strand of PVHY01003109.1, from coordinate 4,019 downwards.
TGCCAGTGACTATATACTGAGATTTCCTGTTGCCCAGCGTGCCAGGCAGCTAGCTAGGTACCAGGTAATTGGGAAATTTTGTTGGTGGCTCCTTTTTGTTTCCTAATTACCCTATGTGGGTCTTTCCCTGGATGGTGGCAAGCCCCACAGAATATTTGTTTTTCTGGACATTACTTTGTCCAAAAACATTGTTGTATGTCTGGCTCTTCCCCATCCTGGTGTCAGGAGCATTTCACTTTTTGCCTTAGATAAAAAAAGTGGTTAGTTAAAGGGATGGTCAAGATAAGTTTCCATATTTTTTAGGAATGGATACTTTCTTTATGCACTCACTATCTTTCAAGGAACATAGGTCTTCTATTTCTCATCCCCTCCTTTTATACTTATTCTTTGAGTGATGGGGGTTTTGTGCAGTCTGGTGGGGACTGCCTATACAAAGACTGTTGCTGAATGCCTGATGGGAAGACCGGAGGGGAATCCTTCTTCTGAGGCAGCACAACCCCTGCAAGCATTTGCTTACTCCTTGCTCTGCTCTAACAAAGTCTCAGATTCCTCTTGCTCTCAGATCATGTTCTGTCTTCATCTAATTTTAGTTACCAATTGACCCCACTGCTCTTTCCTCTAGACCCAGTTTTGTCAGTCTCCCTGAGGGAAAAGTCACTACTATAATCAGTTTAATATATTGAAGATAAAATTCTCCCATGTGCTAATTTCACATATTTCAGTTATGCATACTGAAACTGGTAAGCTCAGTGTGTATGTGTGTGTGCATGTGCACACGGATATGCATGTTAACCTCATGTTTTATTGCCTAATACTGAGTATTTTGAATTTGCCTAATACATGAGCCATATGGTCTCAGACTAGCGACTTTATTTTCCAGGATCCACTTGAGATCTGTGGTATGCTTACAGTTCAAATGGAATACAACATACACAAACACAAAATGAGAAGTACTATGAAACAAGAAAAAACACATAAAATGGTCATTTTATGATCTTATTATTCACATATTCATGATCAATATTTTTAAACCCATTTCAGAAACAAGGTACAGATGTTAAAATAAGTCAAATTATCATCCAGAACTTTGAGAAAAATTAGACTGCATAATTAGTAGAACTGTACAGGATGACAGCATGCATTTGAAAAGAATATTTCAAATTATTTCTCTATATATCCTTGCATGACAATAATAAAAATGTAGGGAAAAGCAGATTTGTTCATTTTGATTTGTTCATTTTTTAAAGAAATAATCAACTTCACACATGTCGCCATGAGAAAAGCATTTGTGTAATTCATGTTTATATTTTGTGTGGTATCAGAGCATGTAACAGATATTTAGCATCTGGAGGAAAACATATTGTGTTTATATGAAGTGTCATGAGGTCACAAGTTCAGTGAGTACTCTCAAAAGTGATTCGTAACTTATTCTTCAAATTGAAGCATAGATAATTATATAACTACATCTCTACCAAACTCAAACTTTACAAAGTCAAATAACCCAATGGGCATGCAACTCTATCAAAAAAATAAAACCTCATCTTGTTCTATCTACCCTTACACCAGCAATTTTCTAACCTTTGCTTCATATTATAACTACCTATGGGCATTTATATTTCTAGAAATTCTGATTTAATTGGTCTGGGTTGGCACTCAGGATTGGATTATTATAAATTAGCTCTCTTAGGTCATTCTTGAATGCAGTCAGAGTTGAAAATCACTGTCTTAAAAATGTGACCCTGCATTATTTTTAATCATTTCTGTTCATACTTAAGGTGAGTAATGTCAGCTCATTTACATAGAAAGAGTTGCTCTGATTCCTTCCCTCTTCTCTCCCTGCTCCACACTCCTCTTCTTTTTCTCCCTTGGTCAGTATCCTTTTGTAGAGAAAACTAACCTGGAAAATGATACCCTCAAATTCAAATATCCCTAGGCTTTGAGTCTTAAGTCCTTGTCACACTATAAATGCCATTATCACTTGAGCCTCATTCTTTATATAATAATGAGGCAGTTAAAAGGAATGTGTAGACTTAAAGTTACTGTAAAATGAGATGATTGTATTTCCAATTTTTCTTTCCTTTCAGAATTCAGCATATGATATCCATGCTTCAAAGTTGTGGACCAGAGCCTACTAACATCTTTGAATCTCCTCAGTGATAGCTTTAGGCTTACTAAAAAGTGATCTAGATATGGTTCTCTACTTCTAGAGATGGGGAGAGGGGGCTATCAGGGGACGGAGGGGCACAGAAGACTGGAACTATGGTTCAAGGGTGATAAGGTGGTGGGGGAACCCCAGGGTAGATATCTATGTAAAATAAAATAAAATAATTTAAAAAAAAAAGAAAATGATCTAGATGAACATGTGATATTATTGGCTCAAGGGAGAAAATGTATTTCCATCCATGGCTTAAATCATTCTGTAGAATCAGCTTTGCACTTACTTCATTGTCAAGTGGTGAGTAACCTGTGACATCTGAAATACTATGTTTTCTACAAAGGCTGCTTTACCACTTATTACTGTTTTCCTGTGAGCCAACTCTCCTTAAAGCAATTCATCAGCTTTTCTATTGAAACTATTATTCTTCTCATATCATTTCATTTGTATGTTCCATATGCAGCAGCTTCTAATGATCATTTAATAACATCAAAGAAGTCGACAAGAACTCTGAGCAAACCTTATTCTAAGTAATAAAATAGCTGTTATAGAATTTGAAAAGAATTGAGCATTTCAGCTCTAGCAGTCAGCAAAAATCTCTTACTTAGCCAAACTGATCCTGTGTCTCCTGGCACACACAGTCCTCTATTGTAGACACTTAGGTCTAGACTTGCCTCCATAGTTAAATAATCAGCATAGGTACAGCAGGAGCTGGGCCTTTTACATATTGGTTTTTATTCCTGTACTTGGAAGCAGTGCTACTCAGGCAGACTTATGTATTTTGCACAGAAAACCTGTTTGATATTTTAAACTGTTCATATATAAGAGTTATATATAAAAATATTCTACTAACACTCAATATAACACCTTCTTTTTTAAAATTCTTAGACATCAAATATTCAATAAGGAAAATGTTATACTTCATTTTATTGTTATAATTAAAGATTTGCTTTTTTTTTAGTAAGAATTCAAAGTCACCTAACAGAGTATGTGCTTATGGTTGACTCATTCAAGCAAATGTGTGATACCATATTTATTTTCTTACACTTGTCATCAGAATGAAGTGTCATCTCCATGTCAAATATACTTTGGAAAAAAACATGTGATGTGTTTTAGAGAATTTTTTTTCTTTCAGTCTATTGAGGTTAAAACTCAGAAATTTGCCTTTGTGAGAAAGTGCTTAAGTATAACATGAGAAGAAAAGATGAGTTCACAAAACTGGAAGAAAAGATGACTTGTGGGAAACATTTAAGCTTGTCATGTTATTAAATCAAGTATTTATCTTCCTATAAATCATATAAAGATGATGTTGACCGTTTCTTTTTATAACCTGCAAAAATATGGTCTGAGTCTGAAAAATTAAGCTTTTGTTCCATAAGTCTGAGTTTGATATGGAGTTTCATGTGGAGTAGATGAAAAAATAATTTAATTCTCTACTAGCTAATTAACTATACTTCTGATGAAAAGTTAACATATACCCTTCTCTCTTCAAGCAAGCAAATTCAATAAAGAACCACCTACAACTTCTGGATACCACAAAAATTCTAACAACCTCCTTCTTGACAAAAAAAAAAAAAAAAAAAAAAAAAGACTTCAATTATTTAAAGGGGGGGGGGAGTCACCTCTCAGTGAAAATGAAGATCCCCAAATCATAATTTCAGGACTGGTGTCCTCACGATTCCTGCTCAGGCAGGCAGAGGATTTTGAACTAAGAGTGATGAAAACTCTTGATGCTAAGGAGAAACCTCTGTGTTTGCCTATGACCTTCGTACTTCTCTGATGAAGAACATATCATCATGTCTTAGGCTCCTGCCACTTCTCTTTTTTTAATCTATGAGGCAATCATTGCTCACCACCACCATCC